>CAUYQG010040570.1:0-24799 GCA_963574415.1 Tarsius wallacei
TGAGTGAATTGCCTGAGCCCGCGGGTTCGAGACCCGCCTGGGCAACTTGGCGAGACTTCATCTCTACAATAAATCAAAAAAATTAGCCAGGCATGGTAGCGTGCGCCTGTAGTTCCTGCTACTTGGAAGGCTAAGGTGGAAAGATTCTGGAGCCCAGTAGGTTGATGCTGGGGTAGCCGTGAGCATGCCACTGCACTCCAGCCTGGGTGACAGAGTGAGACTCCAACTCAAAAAAAAAAAAATCCATTAGGTTGTACTTTGGAATGGATTTTTATACTTATGTTTGAATATGAATGTGTCAGAGCATCCGAGCATTAACTTAGAAAGACTTAGTGAAGCAAGTTTATGAAGAATTGGGAAGCTACCCTCTCTCCAGGCTCCCCTTCTGCAATGTAGTTCCTGAACGTATAAGGGCTCTTTTCCAGATTTGTTGAAAGGTTTGTTCCCTCTCTAGCTTTTCAGAAGAAGTGATGGTGACTGGGCTGCATATTGCTTTTCCTCATGCAAAAATAGAATAGAAGTGAATCAACCAAAACCGTTTCTTCTGCTTCTTTTTAATATCAACATGAATGTGCTCATGTTAGATGTGGAGCTCATGAAGTCATGACTGAGGCCATGGTCCCTGTCCCATTTCAAAGCATGTGATTTGGCTGAGTGGTTGACATGCTAAACAGCAGGATGCAATTCATTGCAGCCTATCATAAAGAGGACAATTGGTATGGATGGCTAAGCCTGGAAAAACCCAGAAGAACTGGATATCAGGGATGGTTGGAAAAAAATCAGGAAATAATTCAGAAAGGATGGGAGACTTAAGCTGGACCTCGAACGGTACCTAGGAAAAGGGGAACATTCCAGGTAAGTAGAAAGAGAGCACTATGGGACAATCAAAGGCATGAATGTCCAGGGTGCTTCTATACTTGAGAACTAACAAGCAGTTAGGGTTCTATAGCAAGTCAGTGAGATGTTAACAAGCAAGTTCTTCAGTAGAGTAGGTCTTAGCTGTTCAGAAAGCTAGGAGTAACCAGGCACCATGGCTTATGCTTATAATCCCAGCACTTTGGGAAGCTGAGATGGGAGGATCACTTGAGCCCAGGAGTTCAGGAACAAGCTGAGCAGCATGAGAGGCCCAATCTCTACCTCTCCGAAATTGAGAAAAATTAGCTGGGCATGGTGGAGGACACCTGTAGTCCCAACTACTTAGGAAGCTAAAGCAGGAGGATCTCTTGAGCCCAGGAGGTCGAGGTCACAGTGAGCTATGATTGCGCCACTACATTCCAGTCTGGGTGACAGAGTGGAGACCAGCCTGGGCAACCTGGTGAGACCTCGTCTCTACAGTATATCAAAAAATTAGCCAGGCTTGGTAGCGTGTGCCTGTAGTTCTGGCTACTTGGAAGGCTGAGGTAAAAGGATCGCCTGAAGCCCAGCAGGTCGACATTGGGGTGGCCGTGAGCGTGCCACTGCATTCCAGCCTGGGCGACAGAGTGAGATTCTGATCCAAAAAAAAAAAAAAAAGAATAAGACAATATGGCAGATCCAGCCACCACTAACCGGGCATTAATCATAGTTAGTATGTTTCAGACAGTGATTCAGAATTATATTTCTCGGAACATCAGCATCCACACATATTTAGGGAGAAAAGTCCTTTTGATATTTTCAGTTGATGACCAAATTGGATTATGCATAGCTGATTAATTTAATTAGCTGTATAGTCAGTTTTGTCATGAAGATGACCACAAAAGAGACTGGGCATGGCAGTTTATGCCTGTAATTCCAGCACTTTGGGAGGTTGAGGCGGGAGGATCACTTGAGGCCAGGAGTTTGAGACATGGCTGAGCAACACAGTAAGACCCATCACTATGAAAAAAAACAGTCACCAGTGCACAGTGGCACATACTTGTAGTCCCAGTTACTTAGGAGGCTGAGACAAGAAGAACTCAGAAGTTCAAGGCTACAGTGAACTATGACTGTACCACTGTACCCCAGTCTAGGTGAGACCTTGTCTCAAAAATATAAAAATAAAAATAAAAAAAGACCACAAAGGAAATTAGACATTGACAAACTCATGAATTATTTATAGTTATGGACTCCATCTAGCAGGTATTCTAGGTCCAAAGAGTACAAATGTAGTGAAAGTAGAAACGTGGTACATATTTTTAGGGGTTTAAGTGTCTCTATACTTCTAAGAGTTTGAGGAAGCTCTGATAAAGGAGTGACAATTGTTAACATGGTGATCTAAGGATGTCATCGTGGCAGAACCTTCATGGGATCTACATTTCCATCAAACAAATCATCAGTCTTCATTTGTAGGAGGTGGAATGAATGAAAGGCCTGGAACTCTCTGGCGCAGTATGTCAGTTTGACCATGTACAGAGCTTAAAGGTCAGTCTCCTCACATAAAGAAACAGGCTGAGCGTCCCCTCCCATTCCTCTCAGACAAATAGGTCTCTAGTCTAGGGCACTCAGTCCCAGAGAAAGAAGTCACTTACTCATAAACTGCATTGAGTGCAGCTAAGAGGAGTGTCCCAGGGAGAAGTCAAAAGCCAGATATTCTACCCAAAGCAAGTAGAAAAAAGGATAAAAGCTCAGTAGGTGCAAATATCAGACAGCAGAGCTTCAGGACAGATAAGTTCTACTACTTGTAAGAAGATTAAATAAGCCATTGAAGAAAGTTAGGGAATCTCCTTCTGTAAATATTTAGAAATTTTTAATCCAATATTTATTTGGAGACAAGTAGATGGGAGTAATTATCCCTTTCTGTTTGGTTTCTACTAAACCTCTGTTCCCAAACAACTTTCTGTGAGACAATAATTTTAAAATCTTATTGGAAAAACAGGAAACCCAAAGTGATCAAGTCAAAACTTTATAATTAAGTGAAAACAGGAAGAAAACAAATTGCTTCAACACACATTGAGACTCTTGGCTGCAAACAGCAAAGACTCTTTCAGGTCACCCTGGAAAAATTGGGAGATTTACCAGGAGAATAGTAAACTGGGAGCAAAAGTGGAAACCTCCCGAATGGTGGCAGCTCAGGGCCTGCCTATTCTCCCATCTCTCTCTGGTAGGCAGCCATGACTTTTCTCCTCTCTCTCCTGACCGGTTCCCTGGCTTCCTCATGGCTTCTGCTCCCTCATAACTAGTGTGCACGTGGCATCACAGCCTTTTGGGCCACTCTTTAATCGAGCTTCTTCAGTTTCTGCTCATCCCTACCAACTAGCACATTCTCGCTGCACTTAAATTCTCAGGAGCATGAATCTGTGAGATCCAGTTCACCTGTTGGGGCCAGGTTACGTTAACTATCATCCAACCAACACAATGATTGTCCTAGATCAAGTGCCCACCATGAGTCCAATTTGCCAAAGCAACGAGAGGTGGGAGGTAAAGGGTTGTGGTCAGGGCATTTCTCATCAGAAAGGGCTCAGACGTGGGCAGGCTTTGATTGCTGTCTCTATTAATTTGTAATGATAACCAGCTTTTCTTCAGAACCAGCAAAAGTGCAGCTTAAGGGCATGTTTTATGATTTTATTCATCCAATCATTTGCTCATTCTGACACATCTCCTATTTCAAAAGATTTGATGTGACTTGCACATTGATATACAATATATACAGATCAAATAGTTGAGAAATGTAGGTAAATGGAAAAATAATTAAAAACCAGGGACAAAATTAGTACCTCATGTGTATAACACTCAACACTAGAAAATTGCTAAAGGTGACTACTATGGTCTGAATATTTGTGTTACTCCCACCCCTAATTCATATGTTGACACCTAATTCCCAGTGCAATACTATTAAGAGGTGGGGCTTTTGGGAGATGATTAAGTCCTAAAGGCAGAGCCTCTGAATGGAATTAGAACCCTTACAAAACAGGCCTCAGGGAGCTTGTTATTCCCTTCCATTATGTGAGGATTCAGCAAGAAGATGCCATCTTTAAAGCAGAGAGTGAGCCTTTACCAGACACCAAATCTGCTGGCACCTTGATCTTGGACTTCCCAGCCTCTAGAACTGTGAGCAATGTATTTCTGCTGTTTATAAATTACCAGTCTAAGGTATTTTGTTATAGCAGTGGGAAGGAACTAAGACAGTGGACTGTGGAATTTGTTTCAAAATCTAAGACCTGCTAAACTTAATTGCAAATGGCTACGTGCAAAGGAATAGTCCCGGCAGAAAATGTCATTTATGGTAGAACAGGTTACAAGCCAAGCCTGTGGAAGACCGTCCCTTCAAAGAGACAGATTCTCTTCTTTTGGTGTTGATTTGTGAGCTGCCTTGATAGGGAAGAAGACTCTAAATTATGTCTCCAGATTTCTGGTCTTGGTTTCAAAACAGTGGTTGAAATTTCATTGACTGAGCCAGAAAACAAATCATTAAGAAGGCAAGATTTTATGTCGGGCTTGGTGGCTTAGCCTATAATCCCAGCACTTTGGGAAGCCAAGGTGAGTGAATTGCCTGAGCCTGCGGGTTTGAGACCAACCCTGGTAAGACCTCGTCTCTACAATAAATCAAAAATTAGCCGGGCATGGTAGCTTGCGCTTATAGTTCTGGCTACTTGGAAGGCTGAGGCAGAAGGATTGCTGGAGCCCGGCAGGTCGATGCTGGGGTGGCCGTGAGCTTGCCACTGCCGTCCAGCCTGGGTGACAGAGTGAGACTCCAACTCAGAAAACAAAACAAAACAAAACAAAAAAACCAACCTCCAACACAACTTTATTCCGCAGAAGCCTTATCCCCCAATCCTCTCCAAAAATGGAGACATAGTTTAAAAGCTGAAAAGGTAGACCATAAATTTCTCACTTCTTTTTTATTATTCATTGTAAGGCAAGACGTACATAGGAAGGTTGGCTTAGTGATTTTTCCGCCCTCCAGTTTTTTGCCTGTCACGTTTCTGGTAGTCTCAGATCTTCTGAGTCTCTTTGTTTACTAATTTTTTGCCTCCTTCTGATGATAGAGCAGTCTTGGTGCATGATAGAAGCATGGCCCTGGCGCATGACCTAGTGCATGACCATGGAAGAGCTCTACCCTGGAGTACCAAGCATGCCATGCTACATGAGAAGTGCTGTGAGCCTAGAAAGCAAAATGGAGTGTTCCCTCTCTGACTGGAACTAGGAATCATTCTATTTAAAAGGACAGCTGTCGTTTAATATTCATTGAGCAGCCACCATGCTCTAAGTGCCATATGAAGCACATACATGATGTGACATTTGAAAAGAGGAGGCTAGTTTGTACAGGAACCAGTTACTGCTGATACTTGATTTGACAACTGTATGAAAAAAAGAAGTAGAAGGAATTCTTGGTGTTTTAACTTTTTCTAACTGAGAAAAAGACTGTGTGGATTGCCAAGATGGTGATCCTGAAAAACCATTTACAATATTCAATTAACAATAATTAAGGCACTCAGTGGGAAGCTCCTCAGTGACTTGCTAAACAGCAAAAATTGGTACTTGGCATTCCCAGTGGATGACAGAAAAGATAATAAGTACCCCAAATGTAAAGACAATCAAAATGAAACCAATTATGACCAAATTATATTCGGCAAATAGAAGCACAGGGCGAGTCAGGAATATTTAAGTTTTTGACAAGAAATATTAAAAAGAGATATAATAACATTTTAGCCATTAATTGATCATCTAATCTAGTTTAGTTCTGAGAAGGGAGATGGTTTATAAACCTTTAAGTTTTACATATGTTGATAAGAGACCACAGTCTATTATAACCTCATATTTTTAGCAGCTAGTAAAAGCTAATTTTCTGTTAATATAGTTAATAATGAACTACAATTGATTCTATTACCAATAGTCTTATTAAAAAGACAGTTAGCTAATCATTTAGTCCATCTTTTCACAATCACGTACTCACAAAACATTAATGCTAATTTGATTTACTATATTCAACTTTAGTAATTTTAAACTATCCTCCACCAAATGATTTTCTGTATAGCATTCAAAAATATTTTCTTTACTTTTTTATAGTTTCTTTCACCTACATTATCTTTCATTTTCTATCAATTTTCTTCCCTCTATGTATCTGAAATCATACAATGAATTCTAGACTTATAATGACCCCCCCAATATCCAATTAAGGTATAAATAAGTCAAAGGTGAGTTGTTTATACTTGTAATACAGTAAATCTAAAGTGGAAGACTTCTTAGGTTTCACTGGATCCAGCTTCTCTTCATATGCATATATTCACTTTTCAAGCTCACTACTATTTAAGTCTAAAGACCTAACCCATGCTGATCTCCAGCAGGGAAAAAAAAACAATTAATGCATTCATTATTGTAGTATTCATGCAAACATCAATAAAAGATTCTCTTTCAAATCCTCTGGTCTATTCTTCTGTATGGTCAAATCTCTGTCAGTTCCATTAAATCTTTGCTTTTTAAAAGTTTATAAGTATCATTGAACAAAGTCATCATATTTAGTATCAGAAAGCTAAACTAAAACAATCCTTTCATATAAAAACAACTCTGGGCTGGGCTCGGTGGCTCAACCTGTAATCCCAGCACTTTGGGAGGCCGAGGTGAGTGGATTGCCTGAGCCAGCAGGTTCGAGACCAGCCTGGGCAACTTGGCAAGGCCTCATCTCTGCAATAAATTAAAAAATAATTGGCCTGGCGTGGTAGCGCACTCCTGCGGTTCCAGTTACTTGGAAGCCTGAGGCAGAAGGATCGCCTGAGCCCAGCAGGTTGATGCCAGGGTAGCCATGAGCATGCCACACTGCACTCCAGCTTGGGCGATGGAGTGAGCCTCCAACTCAAAAAAAATAAAAAATAAAACTCTGGAAGGGCACAGGTCAGGGTTATCATGCAGATATAAACATGTGTGTGTGTATATATGTATATACATATGAATATGTGTGTGTGTGTATACATTTATTTTTAAACGCTCATAGTCTTACTGATTAAGTGGCTGTGTAGTAGCTTGAATACAGTTTACCTCATTTGATTAATCATCTGTTGTTCAAGATTTAGGCATTTCCTCGTATGCTTGTACATACATCTTTACATACTTATCTCATTGTTTTCTTGGGATGAGTTTCTGCAGGTCATATGTTTTAAGTCTTTATATATGTGTGTGTGTGTATATGTATATACACGTATAGACATTTTTATTGGTAGGTATAGAAAATGAACCCGTCAAATAGTTGGTATCATTTTGCATTGCCATGGGCGATGTATGGAAATGTCCAATAACTACTCAGGACAACCTTGGCTCTTATCTGACAGATGAAAAGAGGTGTCTGTACCTGGCTGTCATTTGTACTCTCTGGTTACTAGTAATTGAAAATGCTTTTGTATTTTAACTAGTATTTCTTTCTCATTTTGTAAATTCCCGGGTCATTTTCATTGTCCACTTTTAGATAGTAAGGATATTAACCCTTTCCCGGTTACATAGACAGTATTACAAATGTTTTTCCCAGTCTATATTTATCTTTTCCATTTAACAGCATTTTTCTAGCTACTTTGCATGCTTGTTTTTTAAAAAAAAATAAATAAATACTAGAATCAGTTTTGATGAATTTTTAAAAATCCATTTGGGAGACTGATGGGTATTTTGTCAATTTTTTAAAAAAGTTTAAAAACGGTTATAATTTTCAGTACAGACTCTGGAATGTAGAGGCTCTCTCTGTAGTTCTTTCTTTCATTGAAAAGAACTAAGCCAACTATTGTATCCCCACAATACTGCCTTCAGAGCTATGGAAAGAAACAAAACAACAACTACAGGAAGCAGAATATGAGTGCACATCAGAGGACAGGATAGCAGCAGTTTTGGAGCTCAGAGTTTCAAAAACATGGTTGTTCTGGGACTTTGAGCAGATGTGTGCTTGTGGGTGAGCCAGTTGGTTTGCTTCAGTGGCATGACTGGTTTAACTTGGGGATTAGATGAATGTGCCACCTTCAATTACATTCTGTGTCTGCTTTAGGATACGTATGTATTCGGATCCAGTAATGGACTCTGGTTTGGAGCAGAGGGTTGACTTGGTCCTACTAATCCTGGTCATTAAGCTATTTTCTTCACTCAAATAAAGCAATGGTCTGAGCTAACATGACTTTACTAGGGAGAACGTCTGCCGACCTCTAAGATTTCCATCAGAATCCCAGTTTGCCAAGGTGTAAGCTGACCGCATCCTTTACAGGCCTGTGGGTCAGCCAGCTGGCAAGCTCTGGCCACCACGCTCCCCAGGCAACTGGCCAACAACCCAGCACTTGCAGCAAGATTCATTCCCACTGCAACATTTATTTGACTTTATTTTTTGAGGTGTTAGCCGCATTCTGTTAATTGGGACCTTTTGCAAAATCTTTCAGGCATTTGGAAGTGCCCCTTCTCCCATCAATTTCTAGTGAAAATGCATAGTTCTGTCACATGTGTTTTCAGCCAGAAATCTGTGAAAAGACTGAAGTAGATTTTGTTTTCTTTACCTAACGCAACGTAGCAGAAATGAGGCAGGGGGACTGTCAGTCATCTCTAAGAATAACAATTTTCACTGCTTCACGATCTGAAATAGAAAATTCTAGCTATTTGCTGATATGTTTGTGTACAGCTCATCCCCCAGATATGATGATAAGTGTTGAACAGCAGAGTTTGGGGCTCTTTGCTTAGGCATGATAATTTAGGGAAACAGCTCATCAAAATTGGCCGGGTGCCCTGTTTTCATATTAGCCAGACAGAAGTCACTGAACCACAACTTTGCTGCTTAGAAACAGGCACTGGAAGAAAAGGGGTGGGGGAAGTATGAGTAGTTAGTTGGTTACCCATATTCAATCATGAGGTGTACTTTACACTCAAGGACAAACAGATACATGCTAAATTATGCCCGAAGAAATGTCTGGAATAGCACTCAGGAGATCTGTTGACTGAACTCTGCTCTTCCTCTGCCAGGAGACCTTAAACAAGGCCCCAAGACACTGAATCAAAGGTTTTTCGCATGTGAAAAAGAGAGGCTGAACAAATATCTTCTAGGTTCTAAAGTTCCACATTTTGAGGAATTGATAGTGAAGCCACATGAATTATTTCTAGGTTTGGGAACACCCTGTTTTTAAAAAAATCCTTCTTAAAAATGATATACTTAACAATTAACTAAGCACTTGCTATCTGTTAGGCAACATACTTGGTTCAGCAGAGCATATCCTCTGTTTCATTTCAAGTTCACATTCTCAAAAACAGATGAATAGTGAAGGCACCAATACCCACACCCCCCTCCATAAGGTAACAGAGACCTGGAGAAATGAATAATGTTGTTGTTTTTTTCCCCCAAAAAACTGGATGTGACCTTTCCAGTTCCTTTCTTCTAAGACTCCGACTCCACGATGTCTGGTTGGAGACTGCGAGCTGGGTTTCATGGAGGAATTGGTATTTGATGAGAACCTTGAACAAATGAGAGATTTCCAGAGACAGAGATGTAATGGATGGAATTTGAGGCAGAGAGAATAGAATAAACACAGATACAGACACAGAAAGTTCAGACAACATTTAAAGAATTCCTGAACCTAGAGACAACAAATCTGATCTGTTTGCAATCCAGGCTAGGGTGTTGGTTGATTTATTCCACAAATATTCATTGAGCGCACACTCTGTACCACACACCATACTTGGTGACATAAGGCACCCAAATATGATGCTGGACATTCTAGCACAGGTTTAAACTAGACATTTTTAATAATAAAAGAAATATGTGCACACTTTACATAAAATATGGAAGTCACAGAAGAGGACAAAGGGCTCAATTAAAAATCACCTGGTCGAGCTCGGTGGCTCAAGCCTGTATCCCAGCAAGGTGAGAGGATTGCCTGAGCCCACAGGTTCGAGACCAGCCCGGGCAACTTGGCGAGACCTTGTCTCTACCATAAATTTTTTTAAAATTAGCTGGGCATGATAGCGTGTGCCTGTAGTTCCAGCTTCTTGGAAGGCTGAGGCGGAAGGATCACCTGAGCCCAGTGGATCGACGTTAGAGTGGCCATGAGCCTGCTACTGCACTCCAGCCTGAGCGATGGAGTGAGACTCCAACTCAAAAAAAAAAAAATCTCCTACCTCGTTTAAGCTTATGGGCTTTGAAGGTAATGCCTCATCCAGCCCACAGAACCAAAGATAGAAATTTGGATGAATACAGAAGCAATCACTGATTAGCTCAAAGCAACGTCTAAATTGATTTTTTTCCGTGAAAAGGCATTAGAAAAGGCAATCTAAAGAACACCTGTTTAGATGCACTGGCATCCACAATTAGGATCTTTGGGGAATGAGAAGTTTTTAGCAGCCTTCACTCCAATAAGAGCTCAGTATTTTTATTACTATAATCAAGAACATTTAAGGGGGTCACAGGAAAATATTACACACCCACCTCTTCATCTGGAGAAAGAAGCAACTCCCTTAAGTCACCCACTTAATTAGTATGGGCTGGGCTGGGCTGGGGATACTCTGCAAGATTCTCTGCTTGACATTCTTTCTCTTTAAGAAATCTTTAAAAGAAAAAAAAAAATCAGTCTCCATTTTGTGACCCAAGCAGGAGCAGGTGGTGAATTTGACTGGTGTAGAGGTGGAAGCCACAAGCTTGGCGCCCCAATTTGTTTTCTAGTCTAGAGTGGCTGGTGCTACCCATGCCGGGTCAGTGTGAAGCCACAAAGGCTGCCACTACACAACTCCAGGAAACATCATTCACAGAGAGAGGTGAGAATGTAAAGTGAGAAAGCTTGACTTCATTCCTCATACCCCCTTTCTAGATGTCTTTCTAATTATAAGAACAAGAGCACTTACTATATCCCAGGTGCCATATGCATTTTAAGTGCAACATCTCATTGCTTCTTTGCAACCTAGGTAATATCCCCATTTTATGGACAGTAGGATGATCATACAATAGAATTTATTATCCCAACTGGAGCACTTCTAAGAGAGAAAGGAGTTGCTATTACTGAGACAACAGGTGTAAACCAGGTCTGACTCAGGCAAACCAGAGCATGTCATCACCCTCCGGATAAGGGCACTCAGGCGCAGAGTGCCAGCTTGCACAAGACGAAGGATGTGTCTGAATCAGGCTGCTTTGCAATGTGAACTTCAGAATGTGTCCATTGAACAGCTTTACATCTTTGTGCCAGGCCTTTGTGAGTGCCCATGTTTTATTCTGTAAAATGCGGTAATGGAATCTACTTCACATAGTTACATAAAGATTAAATCGGGGCCGGGCTTGGTGGCTCAGCATGTAATCCCAGCACTTTGGAAGGCCTAGGTGAGTGGATTGCCTGAGCCCTGCGACCAGCTTGGGCAACTTGGTGAGACCTTTTCTCTACAGTAAATAAAAAAATTAGCCGAGTATAGTAGCACACACGGTAGTTCTGGCTACTTGGAAGGCTGAGGAGGAAGGATCGCCGGAGCCCAGTAGATCGATGCTGGGATGGCCATGAGTGTGCCACTGTACTCCGGCCTGGGTGACAGAGTGAGACTCCAACTCAAAAAAAAAAAAAGATTAAATTGGGACAAAGTACCTTAACTATGGGGAGAAGCGCAAAGTGGTAGTCACTTGACAACCCTAGTTCCTTTCTTCTAGCTCCCCTCAGAGTGACTTCAGTAAATCCCTTCACTTCTCTGGCTTTAGTTGTCTCATTCATGAAGAATGGAGTTGGATTAAGGAGTAAACACCCCTCTCAAATTTGGTATCCTGCCTTCTCTGGTTCCTCTAGAGTTCATCTTTGTTCACTCATCTGCAGCAGAAAGAATACCCCTCTTCTAGTTTAGAAGAATACCCTGCTTTTAGTTTAGAGAAGTGGGTCATCTTTTTCATGCCTACTTTCATTTTCAGTGATTTCTCTAGGAGGCTGAAAATGGCGGATGTGGGAAGACTTCTCTCTCTTCCGTTCCCTTCCTTCCATTGCCTTCTGCTCACGCTGGAGCGCCTCAAGTTGGGGCAGAAATACCACCAGATGAGCTGATGAACAGGGCAAGGAATCCTTTGTGGATTTGGCTGGGTGGAGTTTTTTCCCCTACAATTTCACACCTATCATCTTGTCCTTTCTTGAGATCATATTGTTTGCACACACACACACACACACACACACACACACGCACACACACAAAACAACAAAGCAAGTCATAAACTGATTCAGAGGCCACACTGTAATGTCAGTGTAAGGACCAATTTTCCAAAGAACAAACACTGGAATTGAATTGAGAAATAAACACCTTAATGAATCAAAGGCAGTGGAGAGTGAGTAAAGCACACAAGGTTTACAGAGTGAGACGGTTCCTTGCAACCATCACAGAATCTCACAGCGGCAAGCCCTCCAGAATAGGCAAGGGCACAGGCATGCATTTTTCTTCCCTCCGTTACTTATTTATTCATTTATTTGTTTTTGTTTTTAGAGACAAGTGTCTTATTCTGCCACGGTGGCCTGACCATAGCTCTCTACAGCCTTGAATTCCTGGGCTCAGGTGATTCTCCTGTCTCATCCTCCTGAGTAGCTGGGACCACGGACACAAACACCACGACTGGGTAATTTTAAAAATTTTTAAATAGAGACTAAGGTCTTAACATGTTGCCCAATGGCCCCAAACAATCCTCCCACCTTGGCTTTCCAAAGTGCTGGAATTACAGGCATGAGCCACTGCTTCTGGTCCTTTCCTTATTGCAAAGGTTTTAACTGAGCACCTATCATGTTCTATATCAGAAACTAGGCCAGGCTCTGAGGGTTACAATAAACCCAAAATAGACACAGTCTTGGCCTTCGCTGAGCTTCCACTGCCGCACAAGGGAGATGTTAATTTAGTAACCATACAAACGCGTCAGATCATGACCCTGAGGAGCGCCACGAAGTACATACTGGTGCAGTAGAGAGCCGTGACCTCAAGAAAGAGGGTGGGCAAGGCCTCCCTGAGGAAGTGATGAGGCTGCACCCGAGTTGGGAAGGATGAGTTGGCGTTCCAGGCAGGGGAAGCAGCTTATGTGAAAGCCCTGGGGCGGAGGGAAGCGGGTTTGAAGAACTGAAAGAAGGCTGGGCCTCTGGAGACCTGAGAACCAGGGGAGAGAGTGCGTGATGGGGCTGGAGGGGGAGACAGGGCCCAGGCCACGCCCGCCTTGGAGACCTTTAGGGATTTCAACTGTTTCTGAGAGTCAGGGGCAACCTTTGCAAGTGTTTTCAGCAGGAAGGTGTTAGGATCAGAGCTCCTTTGAAAATGATGACTTCAGGAAGACGGATTCAAATGAGGCGAGAAAGGGAACAAGGGAACAATAACAAATAATCAAAGTTCATGCCTATGGAGTCTGTTCCCAAGGTCCTAGTGCTGTCCTTTGAGCTTATCTCCTTCAATCCCCACACAGCCCTGTGGGCCAGGGGCCTCTTGTCCCTGTCCTTTCACAGAAGAGGCGATGGAGACACAGAATAACAGGACCGGCGTTGGTTGGCTCGTAAGCGCCAGAACCAGGCTGGGACCCTGGCAGTCAGTCTTTAGAGTCTGCGGCTTAATCACTACATCCCAGGAGCTCCTTCCTGCCCATGGGCCAGACCACACACCTTGAAGACTTCCACAGAGCCGTGACAGAGACGGACCCAGAAGCCAATCGATGGGAGGGACTGACAAGATCCAGCCCGATGGTGGGGCTGGGGAGAGCTGGGTTCTGCGTGTGTCAGGGGATGGAGGAGCATGTCCTTTGGGGGGGCTGGAGCTGCTGGGAGGGGCCGGGTGTCAGGTGGAGCAAGTCCAAGGTAGGGAATGCTTCTCTGGTGAGAGGGAAAAGGAAAGAGTTTTGATAATCTAGTCTAAGCACTCATGTTTTTTGTTTGGTTTTCAGTCCGAGTCTCATTCTGTCACCTAGGCTGGAGTGCAGTGGCACGATCACAGCTCACCGTAGCCTTGACCTCCTGTGCTCAGGAAATCTTTCTGCCTCAGCCTCCCAAATAACTTGGACTACAGGCACGTGCCACCACACCCTGCTAATTTTTTTTTTTTTTTTGGTAGAAACAAGGTTTTGCTATGTTGCCTAGGCTGGTCTCGAACTCCTAGGTTCAAGTGATCTGCTTGCCTGGGCCTCCCAAAGTTCTGGAATTACAGGCGTGAGCCACCGCCACCGTGGGCACTCATGTTTCTTGCTTTCTTTTGCTGGAAATTCCATGAGATCTGCTACTAAGAACTTTCTACTTTCGCTCTCTTCTTTAAAAAAAAAAACAAAACAGACTTATGCCAGTTCTGTCCAACTTGACGTTTAACTCCTTTAGTTTCTAAAAGTTCTACTTTCACTCTGACTGCATTCCTAAAAATTTTGTCTGAAAATTGCTTGGGTTCTCATGCTCATTGATTCCTCCCCACACTCCAGAATTAATCTGAGCCAATAGCCATGCTTTCTATCTCCCAAATCCTTCCTTCCTCTTCTGCCAACTGACATTCTTAATTCTGACACTGGTCAGCCTTTACCCTGAAATGCATATGTCACTTCATCTCCACCAAAGTCTACACGTTGCTTAATTCCTTAGGCAATATAGACTGTCCTTTTTCTATAGCTACCACTAAAATACATTTTAAAATACGCAGTTACTATATTCTTCCACATAATTTTTTGGAAATTATCTTGGAAAACGTCCTAAAAGGAATAATCTTCTCACAGATTTCTAGTTCAAACTACTGGATTACAAAGACTTTGTTGGCAGAGTCATTCTCTGACACACTCTCATGCACATGCGCGCACACATACACATTTTAAAAAGGAAGATGGAGGCACGCACTATTGCAAATGTTTAAAATTCTGAAATACATCACCAGCGGGAGAGCCACAACAAAATTGTCAGAATAATAATTCTAAATCTGTCAAGTACCGTTGGCTAAGCTATTTTCCCCGAACGATTCCGCAAAGTCATCAAGGTTCCATTTACGTTTCTTTGTTGAAATGCACTGTGAAATGGGAGTTGGCCATGCATTCATCAGTTCATGCAATGGTTACTTAGCATTGACTATGTACTGGAGACTGTAGCCGGGGGCACCGTGATGCTCCAGGAGGGCATAAACTCCATGTTAAATTTCAGTCTTGTGGAGGAATCAGAACTAATGAAGCAATTCATTCCCGGGCAATGGTAGTCATGATTAAGGAAAAGCAGAGTACTATGGGCGAAACAACTAACCTAGGGTGGTGGGGATCAAGCCAGAGAGCCTAGAGGAAGAGAAGCTTTAGCTGAGACCCAAAGGGTAAGTAGGATAGGAAGTTATCCGGGAGAAGAGAAGAAGAAAAGAGATGTCCAGGCAGAGGGAGTCGCACGTTCAAAGACTCAGAGGTGAGCAGAAACACAGGGTATGAATAACCTGGAAGAAGTTCAGTAGCTGGATCTTAGACCGCAAAGGATGGTTGGTGATTAAGATCAGGTCATGCAGGGTCTTGTCACCATGTTAAGGAATCTGGAATTTATCCTGAGGGAAGCGGGGAGCCATTGAAAGGTCAAAGCAAGAAGTGTGGAAAATTGATTGAGGAGGGGGAAGTTGGAGGCAGAGAGATCAGTTAAGAAGTTCTTGTAGTTCCACAGAGCAAATGGCAGCCAGAACTAGGATAGTAGCTTGGGGGACAGATCCAAAAGACAATTGGAAGGGTGGCCATGTGAGAGCGGGGCGGGGAAGATGAGAGGACGACTCCAGTCTCTGGCTTGGCCAACCAGGTGGACCACAGAGCCATTCATGGAAAGAGGAGATAGTGACCATTATTATCCTCATTTTACAGATGACAAAAGGGAGGCTTAGGGCAGTTGAATAATGTTCCCTAAATCACAAGGCTAACAAGTAGCAGGCATTTGAATTTAGCACAGCCTAATGCTGAAATGTGTAAGCACAGCATTGTTTTGCTTTGTTTTTTTTCTTGAGTTGGTGTCTCATTCTGTCACACAGGCTGGAGTGCAGTGGCACACTCATGGCCACCACAGCCTCGACCTGCTGGGTGGAGGCGATCCTTCTGCCTCAGCCTTCCAAGTAGCTGGAACTACAGGCGTGAGCCACCACACCCGGCTAATTTTTTTGATTTATTGTAGAGACAAGGTCTCACCAAGTTGACCAGGTTGGTCTTGAACCCCTGGACTCAGGCAATCCTCTCGCCTCGGCCTCCCAAAGTGCTGGGATTACAGGCTTGAGCCGCTACGCCTGGCCTAAGCACGGCATTCTATGATCACCCTATGCATCCCCTGCAGATTCCCACCTCACAAGTGCAGCTGTGGCCAAAGAGATCCTTAAACATTTGGCAGGTTACTTCATGTGTCTCAATGCTTTTTGGATTCCTCTTTTCCTAAAAAAGAGGCCTGTCTAGGAGTTCTGTACCAGGATACTTATACCCATCCTAGGTTATAAAAAATAGATCCACCTTACTTTCTCTGAGGTCATCTGAGCCTCTCTTTTGTCTGGTGGTGAGATGAAAGGCTTTTGATGATTGCTTAAGCTACTAAAGTCATAACGGAAAGGGGCTGACACATTACCACTCCTGATATACCAACACCAGGCAGTCTTGCAATTTCCAGCTAAACTTTCATAACCACTGATTTTAGATCTTACTTCTGTAATGTAATGAAAAATAATTTTTGGTCCCCACTTCCTAACCAACTCCTTCATTTGCAAGAGGAAGTCTAAGCTAGAAATCTGGCATTCGCGGAGGTTTGACTTTGACAGGAGCCGGGGTGCAGATCCCAAACTAAAATGCAGACGGACAGATTATTTTGTCAATCCTCTTGATGGCTGAAGGTGCTAACTATGTCACTAGCAACCGCTGAAAAGGAAGTTGAACAAAAAGAAAAAAATAACCCACACCCACTAACCCACTGTTTAAAAGGACAAGCGTTCACAACGGTGGACTGAGGGAAGTCTTTTTTAAGAATCTTGTACTTCATAAAGGTTATTAGTAATACTTTTTTTTTTTTTTTTAGAGACAAGTTCTCATCAAGTTACCCAGACGGGTCTCGAACTCCTGGACTCAGGCAATCTTCTCGCCTTGGCCTCCCAAAGTGCTGGGATGACAGACATGAGTCACCGCGCCCAGCAATAAAGGTTATTAATGAGAGATCGAATTGAAAGATTTGTTACATTTTAACTTTTATTGTTTAGGTTAATACTGACATTAAAGAACTACCTTTCTTTACAACATACACTACTACCTGAGACGTTTGTAGAGCGTGAACCCCATGGAAATGAGGACGTACACCTACTGCTACAAATTCCCGTAGTCTGTTCACTTTTCCCAAAAAATCAGCAATTTTGTAAAATGGCCTCCGATCTGTTTTCCTTTTGTCTCTAGAACTCAACTTTTAGAGAAGTCTTCCAAAATTTCTCAAGCTACAGGTAGTGCATGGCTTCTCAAAAACTAAGAATGCCAACATAGTCCTTTGATTGTCAGTGCTCTCCATCCACCAAGCTCGGCCACGATCATAACTGTCTTGAGGGGTGGTAGGAGAATGAATGAAGAATGAAGTGTTTCTTTTGCAGCTGACCCCAATCATAATTTCTGATTCCTAATAAAGTACAGACAATAAAAATGGCCCCATATTAATTACTATTGAAACTAATAATTTTTTTTAATTTTTACAGTTGGAAGCTAAAGGGATAGTACTAATTGATGAATAGAAAGACAGAGGCAGCCAAGAGGCCTAATCTTCCAGATCGGAAGGAGCACGACTCAGCTGTCCCTGGTCAATCCCTCTTTGGACAAAACAGCAGTAACTGCCCATGTGAGTTTCCATGTTTCGGGAATATACTTCCCAAAGTTCGCTATTGGTGTTTTCCTTTTTTTTTTTTTTTTCCTTAAAGAAAGTTTTTGTATTGAGTCTAACCAGAAGGAGGAAGGGGAGAAAGAAAAATACATTTCCAAGTTAGAGAAAACGTGTTGCCCAATATCTCAATGCATGTAAACGAAATTTCACTAGCAACTGCACCCAGAGTCATAGCAACTAGAAAAGTTCACTTCAAGAGGAAAGTTTCAGTTTCTGGAGTGCCTAGGTTCAAGACATCAGTGGCAGCTTCCTGGGAGTTCTCAGTTCTCTTCTCTCCCTCACGTTCCCCCCCCCCACCTCTATTCTCACTCTCTGCCTGTTTTTTTTGTAGTGTTAAGAAACCCGCCGGGCTCGGTGGCTCAGCCTGTAATCCCGCGCCGTTGGGAGGCTGAGGTGAGTGGATTGCCTGACCCCGCAGGTTCGAGACCCACCTGGGCAACTTGGCGAGACCTCATCTCTACAATAAATCAAAAAATCAGCCGGGCGTGGTAGCGTGCGCCTGTAGTTCCAGCTACTTGGAAGGCTAAGGAAGGATCACCGGAGCCCAGCAGGTCGAGGCTGCGGTGGCCGGGAGCGGCCACTGCACTCCAGTCTGGGCGACACAGTGAGACTCCAACTCAAAAAAAAAAAAAAAAAGAAACCCATGTCTGAAGAACACGTTCTTCCAGGTCATGCATGACGTTGTCTGTGTGGAGATAGGCTCAGGTGTGAATCCTAGCGCTCCCATTCATACACTGTGTGATCCAGTTAAATTATGTAGCCTCTTTGAGTTTCAGGTACTTATCTGTGGAATCAGGATAATACAACCTGATATGTTTGTTTAGGGTGACTGTGAGGAAGTACATAAAGGCAAATTTCTGGATTCTAATGTTTTCCCAACCATTTTCCAGCTGTGTGATCTTATGTAAGTAATTAACTCATATGGGCCTTATACATGAGTTTCCTCATTTGTAAAAATAATACCAATCTCATGTGGTCAGGGATGATAAAACTCACCTTATTTCATCTCTTAAAGATTAAAGGAGGCCAGGTGCGGTGGCTCAAGCCTGTAATCCCAGCACTTTGGGAGGCCGAGGGGATTGCCGGAGCCCATGGGTTCGAGTACAGCCTGGGCAACTTGGCGAGACCTCATCTCTACAATAAATCACAAAATTAGCCAGGCATGGTAGCATGTGCCTATAGTTCCAGCTACTTGGAAGGCTGAGGCAGAATAATCGCTGGAGCCCAACAGGTTGACGCTGGGGTGGCTGTGAGCGTGTGACTGTCCTTCAGCCTGGGCGAAGGAGTAAGGTTCCAACTAAAAAAAAAAGATTAAAGGAGATGGTACATCCCTTGCAATTACCTGGTACATAATAATTGCTCAATAAATGCTAGCTGTTATTACTATTAAATAACATGTGTAAAGTGCCCAAGACTTTCTTAAAAGAGCATGTTCTATAAATGGTTACGCTTACTAGTTTTGAAAGCTGTATGTAACTGGTTGCATTTTGACTAATCTTCAGCTTCTCAAGATAGACACACAGACACACATATCTATAATGTTAAATGTTTTATTGAAGTATAATATGCATATAGCAAAGTGCAGGCATCTTAAGTATAAATTTAATTATATTTAACCCTGTTTTTGGTGATTTCTCTGCTGAGTCTGTCAACTGGAAGAAAGGAAATTAATTTTCTGATTAAAAGCTAGTTTTATTTAGAGTCAAAAAAAAAAGAAATGCTCTGCTAAATGAGCAAATTTTTTTTTTAGCAACAAACAGCATGCATTATGCTTATGCAATTATCTTAACTCATACTCCAAAGATTCCTTGGAATCACCAGGTCATCAATAGTTGTTACAAAACCATAGTGACACTTTGATAAAAGTGCCTGTGAGTTTGACCTCTTTAGCACTCCTGATTTAGAATCTTAATTTTTTCCTTAATTGATTATATCTTGCAAGAAGTTCAACAACTTCTTTCGAAAAAAACTTGACAGACAGATGTTTTGCATAAACATCTGTTCATGAAGCATCCACACCAATATCTCCTGGCTTTGAAAAGTGTTGGCTGAATTCACCTATTGAAAGCAAATGACAATTTCTTTTAGCAACTCCTCTGCCTAGCAGTTGACATGTTTATTTTGCCAATGATTGTAAAGCTCATTCTGATTTCCAAAACATTCAAATGTGAAAAAGCAGGTGTCTTAGAATTAAGAAATCATTATTTTAATATTATTTTGCAACATACATTCTTTTGTAACATACATTTCATTAAGACCAATATAGGTGGCCTATGTGTAAAAGAACTGGACTCTATTGGGCTTCATATTTGGGGAGCTAAATTGTAACAAGGGCTAGAGATTTGAAATGGGGAGTCTTGAGCATTTTCTTCAGTGTCACTATCACTACAAGATAATTTATCTTTCATATGAATAATTATCATTTTGAGGTGCCCACTATGTGCTAGGTACTGTGCTATGCACAATAGCTCTTGTAGTATTTATAAAAAATTCTCTACAGTCGATAGCATTATTTTTACAGATTAAAAAACTCGACCTCAGAGAAATCATTGTTGCAGCTACCTCATCTGTGTGGAAGATCTTGAATTTGAACCCAAGTCTGTCACACTCTAACGCTTAGACTCTTTCAACTATACATGATAACTTTCTTCAGCTGTGCCATCTTAACTATGTCTCGTGTACTCAGAACACAAAGAAGTTGGGCATTGTGGCATACGCCTGTAATCCCAGCACTTTGGGAGGCTTGAGGCCAAGAGTACAAGACCAGCCTGGGCACACAGCAAGATCCTGTCTCTATAAAACCACAAGAACAATTAACCAGCCATAGTGGCGTGCCCCATAGTCCCAGCTACTTGGGAGGCTGAGGTGAGATCACTTGAGCCCAGGAGGTGGAGGTTACAGTGAGCTACAATTGCCCTACTGCACTCAGCCTGGGCAACAGAACAAGACATTGGCTCAAAAAAAAAAAAAAGGGAAAAAGAACACAAGAATGACCCCACGGATCGGTGGGGTGGGGGGGGCTGTCATGCGGGTATGCACGCATGCGTCAATTCACTAGAGAATTTTCTTTTATTGAAGCTGTGTAAAGCATAAAAACCTCACTGGTATAGACTTTTGGAAGGAGAATTAGAGTGAATTAGTAGAAAGTATGATTTCTAAACTCATTTTATATGAAATAGATTTCCCTAATACCTTATAGATTGCAAAATGGACTCCTACTCATTCTCTTATTTCATGCTCATAAAAACCCCTCAAACTAGGCAGAGCTGGTATTGTCAACCTAATTTTCCAGGTAAGAAAAATAAAGGCCTTGCCCATAAAGTTAAGTGCCTTGCCCGTGATCATAGAGCTATCTAGTGACAAACCCACACCTTCCTACTCTGTAGGGTGACCTTACAAATTCCTTCTGAATTACCAGATAATTATCGGATAAGAATGATATGTATCCTTATATTAATTATTCATATATAAGGGATTGCCTGAAGTGCTCAAAGATGTATCTCAAACAGTCCGCTTGTAATCTCATTCCCATCATTCTTCTGCACTACTTAGCCCGACAAGGTTTGCTAAATGGAAGGAACATTTCTGCCCAGATCCCAATCAAGCGATTATAAATTCCAAATTAATAGGGTCTAAATAAACAAGAACTTATTATGGAGCTAAAAGCTGATAATGTTATTTGTTTCTGATATCTTTTTTCATTTGCTTCAGCTTCAATTTGAGCATTTTATCTACTGCATTTCTTTTTTCTGTTTCCTCATTAGAGAAACTGGGCAAGAGAGGCATACAAGGGAAGAATTACTTGTATATGAATAAAATTAATAACCTGAAATTATAGAAAGGGATGGAGAGACATCTTTTGAGTAATTTATCATACAGTTTAGGAACAGCAATTTGCAGTAATGAAATACCAAATCTTGACTTCTCCTGGGTGTGTGTTGTATTTATCGGTTCATGCTTTACTTACTTTTTTTTATTACTCCATTTGTTAAATTATTTAAACTTACAAGGCAACCTCTAACTTATTAATGTTAAGGCAGGCTTCTGAAATGAGAGTCGTGCAAATAATTATTTTATTTTTTTTTAATCCGTGTTTTTAAGGGACTAAGATATCTCTGTCACTTACCCCAGGATTTACAGGGACCAAAAAGCTTGAGATCATTCACCACCGGGGAAGCAACCAGCTTGAACGCTAAGGCATGTGAGGGCTTATCTCTATAAAAATAAACTTTATATAAAAATCATCCGGGTGGAAATTTGGTTTTCCATACGCTTTTAAAAGGGTCCTAAGGGATCAAGAAGAGTGAAAGACAGATCGACAGCATGAAAGGCCCAGTGCTCTTAGAGATACTGCTTCCATGATTAAAAAATAATGAATTTTTTGTTTGCCAGGTACAAGGAATAAACACTGCTGGATTCTGTCTGTTCTGTCGTTTTCCCTCTAATCTACAAACACGCCACATTTCTCACTCAGACGTCCTTCCTGTTTGGGGTTCTATTTCTTCCTTCCACTTGGGTCTTTGCTTTCCTGTATGGGCTTCTAAGTTTGTTTGCTTTCAGGTTTTTCACATTTTTCTATTTGTGAACTGTTTCTTTCCGCAGGCCAACCTCTGTGTCTCCCTTTGCATTTTGCTCCCTGTCTATTGTGTACCTGGCATTATTCGTCATCTTGGCTTCTATTTATTGCTTTCATTCGAGTTCTCATTTCTTTATCTCGGGTCGCTTCCTTCCTCTCCCTGATTCTCCTGTTCCCATCTCGATGCCCTTTGACCAAACATCCTCTCCCCACCCCTGCTTAAAGCAACTGAAGAAACACTCTCGAGTAGAATGGAGGAGCGAGAATAGACTAGAAAGAACAGAAAGGTGGCAGAGCTAACCTGGGAAGGGCGCCTTCGTCACTTTAACGACTTCCCCATCCTCTGCTGGTCTCCTCCTCTGTCTGCCTGTGTCCTCACAAGGAAAGAGGCAGCACAAAGGAAGGGACAGGGAGGAAACAGAGGTGAGGGCTGGGGCACGGCGACTGCCAAGCTGTTCTTTAAATACCACCCTGTCAGCATTTGTCTTGAACTCGACAAAACAGGGCTGTATTTCAAGCCCAGAGCAACTGGGATGGGCTTCCCCACAACCTGGGATCCAGACTCCGTCGAATGGAAGACCGCAGGGGAAGTAGCCTCAGAATGTTTCCACTTGGCCCTCGATGGCTCTAAGACTACCTGTGGGAGGGTGTGAACGCCGACCTCCAAAATAAACATCTGACTTCTCACTACTTGACTGTGACCCAGCCTCACCCTTGGCTTTTTTTATTTTTAAAATATTTCCAGATACGTTTATAAATAAATCACACGTTTAGAACCACGTTGCTGCCACTCTGATTGTGCTGCAGAGGAAAAATCCGTGACCGTTAACCCTGTGGAAAGTTTGCTTCTCTCTCACCCTTCAGAGGAAAAAAAAACAACAACAGCAGCAGCATAATAAGTATTTAAAAGTCAACTGAACAAGACACTCTCAGAAAAAAACATTTTACCAGCCCAGTCGTAGTAAGACGACCGCATGTACAAACAACTTGACCTTTCTTCCTCCCCCCACCCCCATGCTTGGGTGGTTTCTGAAGCATCCAGCAACCACAGTCAGGGACAGCAGGACCCAGGAGCTCCCCTCACCTGGGCTGCTGCTGAGGGAGGACGATGACATCTCTGACTCCATTTTTTCTTCTCCAGGCGGGTGTCAGTCTGTTGACTTTGAAACTAAGTCCCAGGGAAGACACCTAGCTGTTCAAATTCTTCAAAACAACAACAAACCTGCACTTTTTTTTTTTTTTTAACATGGTTTTTATTTTGACAAAAGAAGTCTCTTTTTTGAGGGCGAGGTAAACAGGGGAAATCACCCCAAGTTTGTAACATTGTTTTCTAGCATCCTCTGTGATGTCATCTTCCCTCCCCTCCCAACCTGGCTTACTCTTTAGACAAAAGAGAGCTGGCTGGGGGGGGGAGGAGATATATGGCGGGCGGAGGGGGTGGGTGTTAGGGATTGCTGAACTAATGACAACAAAGGCTTAGGCTGAGGCCTTTATCTTACCCCAACAGATCCAGGGTGGGTCTAAATGAGGGGTGCAGCCCCAGGCAGCCAGAAGTACATCCTGGTGAGGGAGGTTTCAGGCCACAGGGTCCACCCACTCAGGGAGACCGTCCTGTGGTGACTTCTTGATCCAGGGCCCTCTCTTTCACATCTGTGGATTTTTGTTTTTATTTCCTGACTTCCAAAAGATAAAAAAGGATGAGCTAAAAACAACTGACTCCATATAATAGAATGACACACACACACAGAAAGAGAGGAATAAATTACATTCTCACAAATATACACACAAAAATTATGCACCAGGGTTCTAGTTTCAGTGCTCATTTTCCCTCTCTAAGAGAATTTTAAAATAAAATCAAACAAGAAGAAAGAAGAAACCAAAATAAAACACAAGAACAGCAACAAAAAAATCCCTGGCCAAATGAAGTCCAGTTCCTGGTATTCTTGGGTGTTTCAGGTCCTACTTGTGTGTGAAGCCCCCGGCCCCTGATGCCTGCCTCCCAGGACTGGTGAGAAAGGGATCACCACATGGTCACTGGGTTCAGGGCTTTTTTTCCTTTGAGGAGCCGTATTGCTACCTTCGCCTCTATTTGGTAACAGGTTAAGCTTGGGCAGCTCTGCAGTGTTAGCTGCTGTACAGAGCCAAAGCCAAGCAGAGGTCCAGCTTAGGACAGTGCCTTCCCTGCTGGCCTCGGGGATCGGGCCTCCTCTCTGTCCTGCCGCAGAGAGAAGGGAACTACCTGTAAGCTGAATATTTGTAGAAAAGAAAAAAACCACCGCCCCGCAACGGAGATGCCACGAACTCCTGTTACGTTGTCACATGTCACATGAACGTCCCATGCTGGAATAAGCTGGGATTTTACTCCCTTCTCTGACCATTGTTAAGGACAGTGACTTTAATAGATGTATTAGTAGCCGGGCTCGGTGGCTCAGCCTGTAATCCCGCGCCTTGGGAGGCTGAGGTGAGTGGATTGCCTGAGCCCTTTGAGACCCGCCTGGGCAGGCGAGACCTCCTCTCTACA
>CAUYQG010040573.1:0-11740 GCA_963574415.1 Tarsius wallacei
AAAAGGGAACACTTCTACACTGTTGGTGGGAGTGTAAACTAGTGCAACCTCTGTGGAAAGCAGTGTGGCGATTCCTAAAAGCTCTAAACACCAACCTCCCATATGACCCCACGATCCCCCTACTGGGAATATACCCTGAAGAACTCAAATCGCTTTATATTTTTTTAACCCATTGAAATCATGCAAACCCCTGTGATAGGTTTCTATTTTTTTATTTTAAGAATGTAAGGTACAGTTCAGGATTAAATATTCAAATGGTCATTGTACAAGCAAAGTTTGGGTCTCACTTTGTTCTGCATTTTGCCTGGCTTGAGATCAAGTACACTTAATGATTATTGCTGTTCCCTCCTCCCTTGGCAGCTTCCCTCTACTGTCATTCCCTGTTTTTTAGTATTATGATAATTGTTCAGGTTTCACTCATGAGTGAGAACATGTGGTACTCAGTTCTTTGTTTCTGTGATAGATCACTGAGTATTATAAACTCTAAATCCATCCATGTTGCTGCGAAGTTTATAATTTTTCCATCTTTCTGGCTTTATAATATTCCATCATGTGGATGTGCCACATTTTTTTTTTATCCAGTTCACTTTTGATGGGCAGTCCGGTTGGTTTCATGTTTTTGCTCTTGTGAATAATGCTGCAATAAACATTCGTGTGCATGTATCTTTTTTATAGAGAAATTTGAGATCCTCTGGGTATATTCCCAAAAGGGAGATTGCTGGGTCATATGAAAGGTCAATTTTTAGATCTTTTAGGAATCACCACACTGTTTTCCACAGAGGCTGTACTAATTTACACTCCCACCAACAGGTAGAAATGTTCCCTTTTCCCGCATCCTTTCCAAGATCTGTTGTTTTTTGAATTATTGATGATGGTCATCCTGACTGGAGTTAGGTGGTATCTCAGTGTAGTTTTAATTTGCATATCTTTGATGATTAGTAATCTCTATTTTTAAAATATAGAAATGAAGTCACAGATAAATCCAATACCTTGCCCAGGGGCACCAGCAACTTAACAATGGTGGTGAGATTTCAACTCAGGCATCCATCTAGATAGCAGGGAACCCATCCTCAGCTGCTGAAATACACTGCCCCTTCTGTAGTTTGGTAAATAGTGTTCAAATATATATATTCTTGATTAGTTGGATTTTCCAGTCTCATGGTATTTCCATACAAGTCCTATGTAGTAAAAAAATATGTTTTCTGATAGCAGTGGTAATGGTGGGGGAGGCAAGTGTTGTTTCGGACGGAGTTCTAGTTAGATAACTGGGGCATACACCAATGCTCTAGGGAGATGCTTCATTTGGCTGTTCCAAGGCTTAAAACCATTTCTGCAAATGCTTCATTGCATCATAAGCCACGAACAGCACTCTGTTTTCTCCTTTCAAGAACGCATGATCTATTGGTGGGTCAAACCAGTATGATTTTGATCACCTGGGAGATTAACATGCTATCCAGAATTCCTGCCCTGAGTGACTGAAAGTGCTAAGTACAGATTGTACTTTTGACATAGCAGCCACTGCTAGATATTCTTCCCAGAGAAGGAGAAGAGAGGACCAGGCTAAATTTGTATTTCAGTAGAAAAATTTAGTCTTTTTTTTTTCTTTCTCAAACCCTCTGCAGCATTGACTACCTCAGTCTAGACACCTCAGTGTTGAAGAAGCAACATACAAAAATTGTACTTTATGTCAAGACAATAATAATATGTTTTGTAAGGAGTAAAACATTGTAAATTATATCTTTACTTACTGCTTTTTCTCTTCTTTATCATTGTCATCACTCTTTTTCCTGACTTAGGTACCTTTTTATTTTTTTAAGAGACAGACTGGAGTGAAGTGGCACAATTATGGCTCACTACAGTCTCAACCTTGTGAGCTCAAGTAATCCTCCCACCTCAGCCTCCTGAATAACCAGGATCATAGATGCATGCTACCATGTCTGGCAAATTTTAAAAAAATGTTTAGAGATGGAATCTCACCATGCTGCCCACGCCAGTTTCAAACTCCAGGCTTCCAGCAATTCTCCCACTTCAGCTTCCCAAAACACTGGGATTACATGCGTGAATCACTGCATCTGACCAGACTTGGGCACATTTAATGAAGAAAGAATGAGATGACTCACAAAATCAATATACATTTCTCATACAAATACTTAGAGTAAATTAAGTTGGTCTAAACAAAGTAAAACTTGTGCCTTTCTAAAGGGCTGATTTTCACATTTAAGAAAATAATGAAATGTAAAAATTAAATTTCTTCTTTTTCCAAATTTAATATAAATCATATAAATATTTTATAAAAGATTAATTGGCTTAAAACTTTCTCATAATATTACAAGAAAGAGATTGGCAGTAGTGGGAAATTGCCGGCAAGGGGGTGGGGGCGGGATTGTCAGTTGAGGTAAATTGCCGGGGGGGTGGGGGCACACCTCATCAACAAGGGTACCTGCATAATGAATATCTGTATACCTAACCCTGAATTGCACCCTATATTTTCAAAATAAAGGGAAAAAAAACTTTCTCAAAATCAGCTACTTTCTTTTTTACAAGTTTTACATTGCATTTTCAGTGTTTCTACCTTTGCTATAAAATTACTAAGGATCATGTACATTCGATCTCTCAGTAGTCCTCATTAGGGAACCAGTTAATTATAATATACTTTATTTTTCCTATAGTGAGTAGATGATAAATCGTCATATTTTTCTTACTGCCTAGAACTAAGGAAATTCAGAAATAGATTTTAAACTTAGTCTCTGAAAATAAAGAAAGAATACTTGTAGGTAGCTTATGGTTATTTGTATTTCTCTCTCTTTAATTTTGGCTTTTTGTAATAAATGAAGCCAAATATGGTTTAGAAAGAAGCAGATGATAAATAAATATAATTAAAAGATTTAGATATAACAAGTCAGAGAAAATGTTAAATAACATATTATACATGAATGTTGCTACTTAATAATATGTATCGAGCTCTACAGTCTTTCTATCTACATTGTAGAAGTAAAATTTTGTGCTATGTTAGTTATAGATGCAGGTATAAATATAAATATATAAATTATGTTTCCCCAAATGTGTCCCATTATCTCTTCAACTATACTGTTATTTGTTAGCTACATGTGCAGATTTTATTCTGAAAATGTGATCACTGTAACTATAAAACAAATTCAGTAGATGTAGGTAGCCTAAGAATATCCCATTAAACTATGTTCTTTTTATATTAGATTTGCCGTTATTTCTATCAATCACATAACAAATATTATTTGCCTAGTGTTCAAAGGAATAATCATCTAGCATGTTCAGTGGAAAAAAGAACTCAAAATGGCATAAGGGTAATGAAAGGAAACTCATAAAATCTGTAATAGAATGGTCCAACACTGCGGCATTTTGTATGTAAAAGCTTCAGAGAAGAGAGGTGTTTCCCTAAGCCTGGTGGTCCAAGGTTTCATAAAGATAAGACTGTGGTTAAGCTTTAGAAAGTGACTAGAATTAAAGCAGATGAAATAAAAAATTCCATCAACAGAGTTATAGAAGTTGCAATATTCCAGGCTTGAGTAAAAGGTTCATGTGAAGAACAGTGAGCCAATTGGGGTTGTAAAGTTAAAATAGTGTACCCCTTGAAGATATGGTAATTGTGTAAATGATCGTGAACATTTTCCTTTGATTAATATGTGCCCCTAAGTCCCATCTTCTTCTCTCTGTTTTCACAAGGAAAGTGCCTCTTCTAGTGTCAAAGACTAGTCAGTTGACAATCAGTTTGTGCCTTAGTTTCCCCAGCTGTAAAATAATAATAATGATATCTAACTCATAATATTGTAAGATTCAAATGAATAGATACATTGAAAAACAATTAGTACAGTGTTTGGACCATAGAAAGTCATCAATAAACATCAGCAATTATTATTACATAAACACTAAATTTCACCACATATGTACTTTAAATTATTTTCAACGATTCTCTTTCCTCATAAAAGTCTAATGATATTTCTTTATATCCAAATTTACCTAGTTTCAAAGATCAGAGTTTGTCTTATTCAGGGTTCTCCAGAAAAACAGAATCAATAGAGATAGAAAGATAGATAGACAGATAATAAGGAATTGGCTCACTTGATTATGAAGGCCAAGAAATCTCAAGATCTGCAGTGGAAAAACTCAAGATCTAGCACAGCAGATGGTATAGTTCCAGACCAACTTCAAAGGCCTCAGAAACAAGAGAGTCAATGGTGTCAGTTTGATTACAAGTCAAACCTGAAGGCAAGAGAAGACTGATGATTTCAGATGATAGGCAGGTAGAGAGCGCAGTTTCTCCCTTATCTCGCCATCTGTCTTATTTAGACCTTCAAGGATTGGCTAAGACCCATCCACTTTGGGAAAGGCAATTTACTTTAAACAGTCTTCTGATTCAAATGTTAATCTCATTCAGAAACAGTCACAGACAAATACAGAATAACATTTAACCAAATGTCTTCCATTGGTACAGAAAAATTCACACACGAACTTTCACAGAGAGTGAGAGTTCACATTGTTCACTTCAGTTTGTTTTTTCATTCTGCCTAGTATTTATCAATTTCCTAGCATTCTATTTAAATTACCCTTAATAAAATTACCGCTACTCTGCAAGTGACAAAATCCATGTAATACTTTATTCTTTGTGTTGACAAAAAGCCAAACTTCGAAAAATATTTGAAGAGGCTTAGTCTGAGCCAAATATAAGTGACTGTGGCCAAGGCACAGTCTCAAGAAGTCTTGAGAATATGTGCCTGAGGTATCTGGGTTACAGCTTAATCTTATTCATTTCAGGGATACAAAAGTCTACAAGCAAGAAGATAAGTCAATATCTGTGAGATAGAGATTGTTTCAGCCTAGAAATGGTTGACATTTTGAAGGGGGTGGAGGTTACAAGTCACAGATGGGATTTAGGAATCCTTTAGTGGACAGTTGGCTGAAAGAGATTTAAGCTATTTGTCTAAAGACCTGACATCAGTAGGAAGAAATGTCTGAATGAAGAGATTGTGAAAACCAAGGTTCTTAGTTCTTAAGTAGATGAAGCTGTATAGGTGGAAGCCCTTAGAGACAATAGATGGTAAACGTCTCTTATTCAGACATTAAAGGAGTTGGACTCTCAGATAATCTCTCCTGGATCGCAGAAGACCTTGAAGGGGAAAGATGACTATGCTAATAGATGCAAATATTTCCCACAAAAGATGTCTTTGCAGGGCTGTTTCAAAATATATCAAATAAATATACTTTGGGGTAAAATATTTTTATTTTCTTTACAACCTGTTATTTGTCATGTGAGTCAGGTTAGAATCTTATTTCCACAGTCTGTTTCATCAGTCTTATGATCTCTATTTTAATGCCTAAACTCCAAAAAGGGAGGAGTATAATGACCTCCTTTTCAGTCCTAGTCTAGAATTAAGTTTTTCAGGTTTCCTTTGGCTCAGAGAAGGTATTTTCAGTCAGTTGGCAGGCTTGGAATTTTTTTTATTTTTTGGTTTGCATCTTCATCTAGCACAGCAATCATTCCTTTCTTGACTTCATGAAACTAAATATTTTCTTTCTAAGAGTTTACTTTTCTAGGCCTGCCTTTTCTAGATGACCTAGAATTTTTTAGTCTTTTGAGCTTCTTGACCTCTAAATATATATAGGCAGGATATTCACCTATTGTGTCTCAGCTTCAAAATTGCTCTTTTTATATTCTGCTCTGTCATACAAGTCTGGAATGCTGCAAACTGTAGGTCTCAGACTCCTTTGTCAGATGGCTCCTTAGCCTGCCTATTTGCTGTCTAAGTAAAAGAATTAGAAGATAAGAGGAGGCAATTTTGCTGTCCCAGTCCTATCACCCTATCACCCTAACAGCTCGGTTTGCCCTATTTCTCAGAAATTTTTGGTCATTCTCAGAGTCAATCTCATTTTACATCAGTACCACAAGGAGGAAACCATCTCTACCCCCCCCCATTACTTATATAAACTATTAGATTTCCTCTGTTTGAAATCTCAGATGATGTTTTTATTCTCCTGACTGGATCCTGACTGCTATATTATTACATGCTGACAATTACACATTTAGGTATTCAGTCCAAAGCTAGATTCATACTCATAAGTTAACTTATTTTTATTTTTACAGATTGTGATATAATTTGAATACTACCAAGTTCGCTAGATTTCAATGTGCAATTAAATGACTTTTAGTGTGTTTATAGGGTTGTTAAACTGTTACCACAACTTAACCTTTCTATCTCCTCCATGAAAAAAAATTCCATGTCCACTTTCAGTCACTCCTGATTCCCACATCCCCAGACAGCACCTCTTTTAATTTCTTTTTCAATTGGCTCACTGATTTGTAGACATTTTGTCTAAATGGAACTAGATAATATATGGTCTTTTGTGACTGGCTTCTTTCACTTAGCATAATGTTTTTTGAGGTTATGCCAAGTTGTAACACATATCAGTATGTCATTCCTTTTACTGTCAAATAATATTCCATTGTATGCATATACCATATTTTGCTTATCCAATTATCAATTAATGTTCATTCTCCCACCCCCCCCCACACACACACACTTATTTTTGGCTATGAATGTTTGCAAACAATATGAAAATATAATCTCATTTATCTTGGGGATATACCTAGGGGTGGAAATGTTGGATAATTCATAATTCTATGTTGGAGTCTAGCTCCCGCAGGGTCTAGGGTCCCTGGAGGTGAGACGGATTCAACGCCTGTAAAGAGATTGAATTCTTGTCTAGTGTAGAAGCCAATTTTTTAAGAGGGATAGATATAGAGAGAAAGATGGAAGAATAGATATAAAGACAAAGAAAGAGAAAGAAAGAAAATGGACAACTGTTTAACGAATTGAGCAGAAGCCATTTATTGAAAAGTGTAGGGGGTTTTTATCTCCAAATTTTGCTTATTCAGATTTAGATGTCTCCCACATATACAGACAATCTAGGTGTATGGGGGCGTCTTCTATCCACCGGACATTTTTTTAAGGTAGAGAACAAGCCCAACTTGTCTGTCCAGTTCCTCTGTTAGACTAATGTCTCTTAGAAGTATTAATACAATTTTTATAAATATTATACCATTCTATCAATAGTAATCTATATTTTATTTTATTCTATTCAGTTTACCTATGAATAACTTTTTTATTGATAAACAATCTATTCTTTTGTTTTTTTTTTAACACAGACAATGGAACTTAAACAAAATAACTAAAACCAGTTTTATATAGTGTGGCTCAATCAAAAAGGTCATGCTGGGCTCTCAGTTTCTGGGGTCTTTGATGTGGTCTTGGCTTGTACCAGACAAAATCCTAAACCACAGACAGGGAAATGGGAACAATGAGTTTCTAATGTTAGCTTGTGTTCATCCCTGTCTGGAGATTTCATGCTTGGGCTAACAGAAAGCTGTCATGCCAACAGACGGGAGAAGTAATGAAGTCATGGCTCCCGAACGCACTTCTAGTGGTCTCGGTGTCAACGACCCCCCTGATTCCTAATGCTCAGTGGGCCTCCTTAGCCGGCTTCCAACAGCTGGGATGTTGCCTTCATCGGCTCCTCATTTCTCATACCCCAGGTCATAACTACCCCATAAAATGCAGTAAATAATATCTTTTTTGAATGACATGTGCCTCTCACTCTGATTTTGTCATTTAGGCAATATTCTCTTTAACTTTATGTGCTACTTGACTGGGTTAAAGGATGCCCAGAAAGCTGGTAAAAACATGCTTTCTGAGTGTGTCTGTGAGAGTGTTTTCAGAAGAGATTATTATTTGAATCAGTAAACTGAATAAAGAAGATTCACCCTTACTAGTGATGGCCACCATTGTCCAATCCACTGAGGACCTGATAGAACAAAAAAGCAGAGGAAGGGCAAATTATTTCTCTTCTAGATCCACGACATCCATCTTCTCCTGATCTTGGACATCAGAGCTCTTGGTGTTCAAGCTTTTGGACCCGTGGACTTACACCAACTCCCCGTCCATGTCCCTTCATTGTCCCCCAGATTCTCAGGACTCAGACTGAATGATATCATTGGATTTCCTGGTTCTCCAACTCATAGGCAGCAGATGGTGGGAATTCTTGGCCTCCGTAATTGCCTGAGCCAATTTCTATAACATATATTGATCCTTTTACTGTTCTGTTTCTCTGGAGAATCCTGGTTAATAACTTCACTCCTTTCATGAACGTACTGTGTTCTCAGGAAATATCCGCTCCCTAGCAAGCTACACTGTAGATCCCAGGCAAGCCCCTTTCACTCCCTGCCATCACACATGTACCCAAGACACCATTCAAGCCCTGGGCCTGGATGAGCCCTGGAATTCTGCTTCCTGGAAGATAATTAGATTTTAAAAACACAGGGCTATACTTTTTTAAAAGATGATGGAGATTTGATAACATAACACAATAAAAACAATAAAATTTTAATTCATTCAAAAATGAATTCCTTCTGAATTTAGAAATGTTAGCCTGGGATCCACATGGACAGTGATCTCATTGGTCTTGTTTAGTGCTTCATGCTCGGTATCTGGCAGTATGCCCAGTACATTGCAGGCATCAATAAATGGACACCATGGCATTATAGAAGCAGGATATAGTGGTTGAAAGTACAAACTTTGGTGTCAAACCTGGGACAAACCATAACTCTGCCTGTCACTTGCTGTGTAACCTGGGAAATTTACCTAACCACTGTATGTATCAACATTCTAGTCCCTATTTCAGAAAACATTTTGTGAGATTCAATAATCCACTACACAAAAGTTAGAAGGTCATGAGCTCTCAGTGTGTTTTAGATGTTGATGATAAATTATTTAAAAATTTAGAGTGTTAGCTGTTTCTGTCTCTTTCCTGTTTCTCCTTTTCCATGAATTCCATGACTTTTACAGGCAGTGTTGAAATTAGAGAAGATTAACAAAGATTCCATCGGTAGAGGTATTTTTGCCAAGTTCACAGCTGCCAACCCTTCAAAGAAAGGGATATCATTTGTTATCATCACAGTTCACGATGTGCTGTTCAGGTTTCCAAGTTCCCAAGTATTCCAGTTGGCCAGAGGAAATCATGGTCAGTAGGTTCACTAAATTAATTGACATAGACCAAAGCTAGAAGAGTTACTGTAGACTAAATGGCAATTTATTAATTTATAAAATGTTAATAATGACCAATTTATTGCATGTTAATAAATTTTTTAAAACTACCCAGTAGACAAAATAATTGAAATCAGCTGGTTCCCAACATTAGAATATTTGCATTAAAAGCAAGTAACATGGCTCAGCCTGTAATCCCGTGCCTTTGGGAGGCTGAGGTGAGTGGATTGCCTGAGCCCGTGGGTTCGAGACCCGCCTGGGCAAGCAAGATCTCATCTTTACAATAAATCAAAAAATTAGCCGGGCGTGGTAGCACGCACCTGTAGTTCCAGCTACTTGGAAGGCTGAGGCGGAAGGATCGCCGGAGCCCAGCAGGTCGAGGCTGCGGTGGCCGGGAGCGGACACTGCACTCCAGTCTGGGAGACCGAGTGAGACTCCAACTCAAAAAAAAAAAAAAGAAAAGAGAATGTGTGATTGACTGAGCACCATTCTATTCCAGGTAACTTGCAAAATTATATTCTTTCTCTCAGCAGCCCAGGGAGGCAGGTCTGTTTTCTGTTGGTCATCTATTCATTCAATAAATACTTTGAGCATTTTCTGTGTATCAATCATTGGTCTCAACCCTGGAAACAGTCATGAACAAAAGTAAAATCCCTAACTTATATTCTAGAAGAGAAGGGCAGTAAGCAAAGTGAATGTCATCTATTTTGAAGATGAGGAGACTGATGTACATTGAGTCTGTTTGCCAAAGTCATGTGGTTTGGTGGATCTTTTATTTGAATCCCAGATTCTGTTATTTCAAAGCTTGTCTTATTCTCCTCAGGGAAGCAAGAAAAACATATTCATGTCCTAACCACCCAGTAGAACTGTGATATTTTAGTGCTGGGGCCATCTATTCCATCTCTTTCCAAGTGTCTGGGGCCATCTATTCCATCTCTTTCAACAACTTTATTTCAAAGTTGAAGACACCAGATTGCCCAGGGCTGGGCAAGGCAGGCTTGAAATACTTTCCCATGTCAGTAAAAGGCACCACCACCCACCCAAGGTTTTTAGCCCAAATCCAGATGCATGTTGGTGACTCTCCCTCACTTCTTACGTGGGATCCATGTAAGTCCTATAAACTCCAAAGAGTTGAATCCTTCTCCTTCTCTCTTTTGAATGCATGTAGTAGTCTCCTAATCGGTACTTCTAATTCCATTCTCCACCCAGTAGTCATAGTGATGTTTAAAAAATGAAATAGTTTCATTCCTCAGCTTAAAGCCCATCAAACACATCGCATACTCTTAGATTAAAATGTAAACTCCTCGGCATAGCTACTAGGTCCTCCATGAGCTACTCCTCTACTGATGTCATTAGGGTCCCTCTCTCCCTCCTGCTCTCTGTTCTTGCCACAGTGGCCGGCTTTCTGCACCTTGGACATGTTAAAGGTGAGATGTCTGAAGCACTTTTCCTTGGAATCTGGCTAGCACCTTCCCATCAGCCAGGTCTCGGCTTAATGTTAGAACAGCCTTCCCTGACAGACACACTCCAAGTAGCCCTCCACAATTACTGTCTATCCCATCACCCTGTTTATTTCCTTCATAGCATTTATCACAACTTATAATCTTCTTCATAACCTGTATACTCTGCTTACTGCCCTTCTCCTCGCGAATGTAAGTTAGGGATTTTACTCTCTTGTTCATGACTGTTTCCAGGGTTGAGACCAATGATTGATACACAGAAAATGCTCAAAATATTTGTTGAATGAGTAGATGATCAAATGGAACTCAGGCTTTCTGATTCCAGGCCAGTAATCCTTCCTTCCTTCCTTATTCCACTATGATATAAGGCATGTGACACATTCGGAACATGGAAAACAAAAAGATTGTCCTGAAAGGCTAGTAGTCAGGAGAATGGAGAATTGGAAAGAAGAGAGAGAGAGCCTGAACACAGGCTGAGAAGTGTGGAAAGCGATCTGAGGGATTAAGTGTGGACTATGGCCTGTGCCAAGATCACCAGTGAATGTTTCTTGATTTATTCACAAACACTGTGTTGAGGTCTTATTACACATAACAGCAAATTCCAAAGCAGCAGTGACAGCAGAAAAGAATGAAGGCGAGGGAAGCAGGCCCCAGGAAGAGAGAGTCATTTTTGGAGAAAATTTCCTTCATCTCAGCATTTTTCATGGATTTCAAGTAAGAGGTAATAATATTTTTATTTGTGCATTTTCTCTGAAAATAAAAATGATCTCACATATCTATTTTTCAAGATGGAAATGATTAAAGCTCACTTTTAAGTTTTTCTTGCTATTTCATCTCACTTATAAGTGCAATGGTTACCATCTCAGTCTAGGTGGCATATTCTGAAGCATCCGAGAGCATTTGGAAGTTTTCTTGCCAACAAAATTATCTTCTTCCTTTTGCTTACATTTTCTGAAAGTAGTTGAATGGAGTGTCAAAATGCTAACAGTCAACATCAGAAAATACTGAGAATTTACTGTATCCAAGTCTGTGAACCTTGAATATTGCACATAGGCTTTGAATACCTAGAGGATAGGCTCTGTGCTTTAGTGTACTAAGGTCAAGGACATAGTAGACCTTCACAAAATACTTGCTGTGTAAATGAATAAATATATGGAGGGACAGTCACTGTCTTCAGGGTACATAGTAGGCATTAAGTACATTTTTTTT
>CAUYQG010040576.1:0-16963 GCA_963574415.1 Tarsius wallacei
CAGCCTCGACCTGCTGGGCTCCGGCGATCCTTCTGCCTCAGCCTTCCGAGTAGCTGGAACTACAGGCGTGCGCTACCACGCCCGGCTAATTTTTTTGATTTATTGTAGAGATGAGGTTTCGCCTGCCCAGGCGGGTCTCGAACTCGCGGGCTCAGGCAATCCACTCACCTCAGCCTCCCAAGGTGCGGGATTACAGGCTGAGCCACCGAGCCCGGCTTGTAATAAACTTTTAATAAGTGATCTGATTTCTAAATATTTTAGAACTTCAGTTAATGTGACTCCTTTAATCATTTTTTTTATACCAAACAAAACATGCTTCTGCTGGATCAATTTATAAAAAGAAAGTAAAATAAAAGATAATTGACCTACCCTTGTAGTTGTTGCTGGTGAGAGGAAAGGGGCACTCTTGGTTTATTCCAGCCAGTGTAATCCTGGTTACACCTCAGTTTTTTAACAGAAAGTGGAGTAGGCTGAGGAAGAAACCCCAAACTTCTTTTGGCAGAGGAAGTCTGGCTTGATACATTAGTCCTATAAAAAAGAAAAAATAATAAAGAAGCAAAACAAAATTTTGAATGCTCCTTTTTTCTTCTATTAGATTCAGAGAAGTCAATGTCTGGGGGGGAAAAATCATGAATTTAGGGATATATCAGTGATAACGATCATTTGGGGGAAAACCTCACAAATATAAATTAGCCAGTCTACTGACAGAGTTGAAAAGGTTTCAAACACTGTACGTATTTAACCTACAATCAAAATAATACAAGTTAATGGCTTGAGAAAGACTATAGAGATAGTTTTATTTTTTTATTCACTTTTATACACTTTGTGGATATTAGTTTACCTACTCTTGAACATGTTTATGGTAACTTTTTCCACTATTACAATCACACAACAAATATTCTTAATCTTCTTGAGACATTCTTCTAGTTTATATAATTAGAAGTGGAAATGTTAGGGGTATTGTTTTTTTAATTTTTTTGAGTTGGGACTCAGCATGTTTATGGCTCACAGCAGTCTCAACCTCCTGGGCTCAGGTGATCCTTCAAGTAGCTGAGACTATAGGTGTGGTCCATAATCCCCAACTAATTTTTCTATGTTTTGTAGACACAGGGTCTTCATTATGTTGCCTAGGCTGGTTTTGAACTCCTGGGCTCAAGTAATCCTCCTACCTTGGCCTCCCAAAATGCTGGGATTACAGGCATGAGCCACCTTGCCTCAGTATTTTCCATTTTAACCCTTTAACTTGAATGTCCCCTCTGTGGGGACATCTTAGATCTAGCAAACCACTCAAATGTCCCTTCTCAGGGGACACAAAGAGATTGCTGATTATACAGGACAAACTTATATAAGCACAAATTTTTCAAAATGTATGTTTCCTTGAAGGTTTTCATTCAAACTGCCTGAAAAAGCAAATGAAGAGATGGAATATATAGTGAGACATGATCAAACAGCCAAGAAGTGGTTTTCCGGAATCATGAATGCATTCTTTCACATCTTCTTCAAACAGACTGGACAATTAATTACATTTTTTATTTCTGAGTTGGAGTCTCACTCTTGTCACCCAAGCTAGAGTGCAGTGGCACGCTCATGGCCACTGCAGCCTCAATCTGCTGGGTTCAGGTGATCCTTCTGCCTCAGTCTTCCAAATAGCTGGAACCATAGGTGCATGCCATGATGCTTGGCTAATTTTTTGATTTACTGTAGAGACACCAAGTTGTCCAGGCTGGTCTCAAACCCCTGGGCTCAGGTAATCCTCTAGCTTCTACCTCCCAAAGTGTAAGGAATACAGGTGTGAGTCACTGGGCCTGACTTAAATTACATATTATTAATGTGGGAAGAAGAAAACACGAATGCATTGTCTGCTAGAATAGAAAAACACCAAGTGAAAGATGTCAAAGAAATTACTATTGCACAACATGTATCAACGAACCTGCAATACATGTCAGTGACTGTTTCACACATTACCACAAGTACAGAAAAATATAATAAACTTTTGATTTTTTTGCCATAAATAAGCTCCTCGATGTCCAAAATTCCATTATAAGCCAAATATCATAAAATAATTGGTTCCAATGTTTTTCACTATTTCATAAAAAAGTGTGGTTGAGTGGCTGGTAGGTGATCTGCAAGATGTTTGAGTGCAAAGTGCTAATTTTTATAGATATTGTGATTGTTTTTCAAAAAAGGCTGTACCAATTTACACTTCTACCAGTAGTGAATCTCCATTTCTTTACATGTGCACATTACTTACTTTTTGAGTAGGAATCTCACTCTATCACCCAGGCTGGAGGGCAGTGGCACGCTCCCGGCCACCACAGCCTCAACCTGCTGGGTTCAGGCGATCCTTGCGCCTCATTCTTTCAAGTAGCTGGAACTACAGGAACATGCCACCACACCGGCTAATTTTTTAATTTATTGTAGAGATAGGGGTTCCAACAAGTTGCCCAGGTTGGTCTCTAACCCGTGGGATTAAAGACATGAGCCACCATGCCCGACCTACATGTGTACATTACTTATTATTACCAAAAGTTTTCATTTTTTTTTAAAACAACATAGAGTCATCTGGTCTCACTATTTTGCATAGTCCTGATTACTACTGAAATTATCATATTTATATAATTGTTTACTCTTCTCTAAATTGCTTTTCTACACATTTAGCATTATACTAGATTCCTAATTAAATATATGAGGTTTTTAATTTGTAGCTTTTTTTTTTTGAGTCAGGGTCTCACCTGTCATCTAGGCTGGAGTGCAGTGGCCCAATCATGGCTTACTGCAGTCTCAGCCTCAACCTTCTGGGCTCAGGCAATTCTTTCACATGAGTATGACTAAGAAATTACTGATCTGCTTCTACCACTATAGATTACATTTTCTAAAATTTAATATAAATAGAATCATACAATGGATGTCCCAAAATGTATATTATGCATCAAAACCAAAAATAGCTTTATTGAAATACAATTGACATATAACAAAATACACACATTTAAAGTGCATAATTTTATACCTTTTGATATATATGAGGGTCCCAAAAAAATGTATGCAGATTTTAAGTACAATGTTCACTCAAAAAAAGGTGTTAATCAAATGAATGCTAGTGTCACCATGCAACGGGCAGGACAGTCCAACAAAATGGTGGAAGCATGGTTGAGCAAATGTCATACTACACATTGCTACCGTAATTTAATTCAACTTCAACAAGTTATACATACATAACATCTCTTAAAATGTAGCACACAGACTCAAAGTTAAAGGATGGAAAACGAGTTTCCAGGCAAATGGATCACAAAATAAGGCAGGAGTGGCAATCTTAATATCAGACAAAACAACCTTCCAGCTATCAAAAATTTAAAAAGATGCAAAAGGACACTACATAATGATAAAAGGTTCAATCCATCCTAAACATATATGCACCCAACACAGGAGCACCAGCATTTATAAAGCAACTACTAAGTAAACTAAAAAAAGATACTGACTCTAACACTACTATACCTGGGGATTTGAATCCCACTAACAGCCCTAGATAAATCAATGAGGTAAAAAATTAACAAGGAGGTTCAGAACCTAAACTTGACACTCGACCAAATGGACTTAATAGATACCTACAGATTATTATACCCAACAACCACAGAATATACATTCTACTCATCACCACAGGGAACATACTCCAAGATCGATCACATCCTTGGCCATAAATCAAGCATAAACAAATTCCATAAGGTTGAAATCTTGCCATGCATGCTCTCAGACCACAGTGGAATAAAAATAAATATCAATACCAACAATATTACTCCAAAGCCCACAAAGTCATGGACACTAAATAGCATGATGCTGAACAACTACTGGGTCAACACGCATCAAAGCAGAAATTAAAAGATTCCTAGAAACAAATGAAAATGAAGAAACATCTTACCAAAACCTTTGGGATGCCATGAAATCAGTTCTAAGGGGGGAATTTATATCTCTACAAGCACACATCAAGAAAACGGAAAGATCACAAGTGGAGAGCCTAACAAACCACCTAAGGGAGTTGGAAAGAGAAGACCACGAAAATTCCAACTTTAACAGAAGAATTCAAATCACAAAAATAAGAGCCCAAATACGCGACATAGAAGGCAACGGTATCATAGAAAACATCAACAAAACAAAAAGCTGGTTCTTTGAATGAAAGAACTAACAAGATTGATGGACCCTTAGCCAGAATGACCAGGAAAAGGAGAGAAAAAGCTCAAACACAATCAGAAATACAAAAGATCAAACCACAACTGACCCCAAAGAAATAAAAAAGATTATCAGAGATTACTTTGTATACCTATATAGAAACAAACTTGATAACCTAAATGAAATGGAAGACTTTCTGACATCACACAACCTCCCCAGGTTGAAACAAGAAGACATTGAGACTCTTATTAGACCAATAATAACCCAGGAAATTGACTCTGTCATATGAAAACTACCTACAAAAAAAAAGCCCTGGACTGGATGGCTTTCCAGCAGAATTTTACAAAACATACAAAGAGGATACCAATCCTTTTGAAAGTATTTCAGGCAACTGAAAAAGATGGAATTCTCCCAAAATTATTTTACGAAGCTAACATCACACTGATACCCAAACCGGGTCAAGATCCAACAAAAAAAGAGCTACGGGACAATATCCCTTATGGACATAGATGCAAAAATCCTCAACAAGATTCTAGCAAATCGGATCCAAAATCACATCACAAAAATCATCCACCACAACCAAGCAGGCTTCATCCCCAGGATGAAGGGCTGGTTCAACATTCGCAAGACCACAAATGTAATTAAATACATCAACAGAGATGTAAAAACAAGAACCACATGATTATCTCATTAGATGCAGAAAAAGCTTTTGATAAAATCCAGCATCCCTTCTTGATAAAAACCCTCAAACACCTAGGTATAGAAGGTACATACCTCAAAATAATAAGTGCCATCTACGATAAACCCACACTTAACATATTGCTAAATGGATAGAAACTAGAAACATTTCCCCTAAAAACTGGAACAAGACAAGACTGCCCACTCTCACCCCTCTTGTTCAACATTGTGTTGGAAGTCCTAGCTCAGGCAATTATACAAGAGAAGGAAATCTGGGGTATCCAAATAGGAAAAGAGGAAGTCAAGTTGTCCCTCTTTGCTGATGATATGATCCTATACCTTGAAAATCTAAGAGAATCTGTCAAAAACCTGCTTGCACCGGTAAAGGACTTTGGCAAAGTCTCGGGGTACAAAATAAATGTGCAAAAGACAGTTGCATTCCTATATACCAACAACAAGCAGGCAGAGACCCAAATTAAAAGCACAATCCCATTCACAATAGCCACAAAAAATGAAATACCTCGGCATTTTCCTAACCAGAGAAGTGAAAGACCTTTACAAGAGATCTACAAAACACTGCTCAAATAAATCCAAGACACAAACAAATGAGAAAATATTCCATGTTCGTGGATAGGAAGAATCAACATTGTTAAGATGTCCATCCTACAGATTCAACACAATACCCATTAAGTCACCAACATCATTCTTCTCAGACCTGGAAATGACAATACAGAAGTTCATATGGAAACATAAATGACCACGAATAGCGAAAACAATCCTTAGTAGAAGAAACAAAGCAGGAAGTAGTATACTTCAGACTTCAAACTTTACTATAAGGCGACAGTAATCAAAACAGTCTGGTACTGGTACAAGAACAGGCACGTAGACCAATGGAACAGGATAGAGATTCCAGAAGCAAAGCCTCAATACCTCAATCAACTCATCTTTGACAAAGCCTCCAACAACAACCACTGGGGACAGGAGAACCTATTCAGTAATTGGTGCTGGGAAAACTGGCTGACCACATGCAGAAGATTGAAACAGGACCCCTACCTATCACCATACACAAAAATTAACTCTAAATGGATCAAAGACCTAAACGTAAAACCTCAAACTATAAGAATCTTAGAAAACGCAGGAGACACCCTTATGGAAACTGGAACTGGCAATCAATTCCTATTCAGAACCCTAAATGCCCATACCTTAAGAAATAAGATAGACAAGTGGGACCTCATCAAACTAACGAGCTTCTGCAAAGCAAAAGAAACCATCAAGAGAGCAGGGAGACAGCCCACAGAACGGGGGAAAATATTTGCCAACAGTATATCTGACAAAGGCCTAACATCTAGGATCTAAAAGGAACGCAAAGGAGCCGAAAGGAAAAAAAACAAACAGCCCCATTAAAAAAAAGTTAGCAAAGGACACGAATAAACACTTTTCAAAAGAAGATACACAGGCAGCCAACAAAAACATGAAAAAATGCTCAGCCTCACTCATCATTGGGGAAATGCAAATCAAAACCACACTGAGATACCACCTAATCCCAGAAAGAATGGCCATCAATAACAAAACAAACAACAACAGATGCTGGAGAGGATGCAGAGAAAAAGGAACGTTTCTACACTGCTAGAATGCAAACTAGTGCAACCTATTTGAAAGACAGTGTGGCAGGTACTGAAAGAACTAGAAATTGATCTTCCATATGACCCAGCAATTCCCCTATTGAGAATATACCTGGAGGATCTAAAATCATTCTGCAAAAAAGATACCTGCACACATATGTTTGTTGCAGCCCTATTCACAATAGCAAAAACATGGAACCAACCATGTTGCCCATTGAAGCTGGAATGGATTAAAAAAATGTGGTACATACACACAATGGAATATTATGCAGCCATAAAGGACAAACATATGGACTTTGCAGCAGCTTGGATAGATTTAGAGTGGATCATACCCAGTGATCTATCACAGAAACAAAGAACAGAGTACCATATGTTCTCACTAATAAGTGAACCTTGAACAATTGTAATACTATAAGAAAGCAATTGGCAGTAGTGGGAAACTGTCAGGGGCGGGGGGGTAGGATTGGCAGTTGAGGGAAACTGCTAGGAGAGGGAGGGGCATACCTCATCAACAAGGGTGCCTGCATAATCAACGTTTGTATATCTAACCCTGAATTGTACCCCATATCTTTATAAAAATAAAAATCAAATAAAAATAAATGTGTATACATTTTTGGCACCCCAGTAAATACATCCATGAAATCATCAACACAATTAAGATAATGAACATATCCCTCACCCTCAAAAGTATCCTGTGTGCCCTTTTGTATCCCTCCTCCCACTCTTCTCTGCCTGTGACCTTGTCTCTATGACCAGGCAATTACTGATCTATTTTCTATCATGATAGATTGCATTACATTTTCTTGAATTTAATATAAACAGAAACATACAATATTCATTTTCCAGTGAGGTTTCTTTCGCTCAACCTAATTATTGAGATTCATCTACACTGTTACATGTATCAACAGTTCATGTTTTCTATTTATCCACTCACTTTTAAACTGGAAATAGTATGAGATTTACAGAAAAGTTGCAAAATAGTAGAGAGAATGGCTTTTGCCCATCTTCTCCTAATATTACCATATATAATCATAGTTCAATTAGCAAAACCAGAAAATTTATAATGATACAATACTATTAACTATTAAACTACAGATGTTACTCAAATTTCCACTAATGTCCCTTTTCTGGTGAAGGATTCAACCTAGAATCCTACACATAATGACAATGTCTTATTATTGGTGACATTAATTTTGATTTCTTGGTTAAGATGGTATTCTGTTGGGTTTTGACACTGTGAAGTTACTATTTTTCCCCTTGTAATTAAGAAATATCTTGTGGCCAGGTGCAGTGGCTCAGCCTGTAATCTCAGCACTTTGGGAAGCCGAGGTGAGAAGATTGCCTGAGCCCGGGGGTTCGAGACCAGCCTAGGCAACTTGGTGAGAACTCATCTCTACAATAATCACAAAAAACTAGCCGGGTGGCGTACATCTGTAGTTCCAGCTACTTGGAAGGCTTAGGCCAAAAGATCACCTAAGCCCAGCATGTCAAGACTGCAGTGGCTGTGAGTGTGCCACTGTACTCCAGCCTTGGCAACAAGAGTGAGACTCCAACAACAACAAAAAGAAATATCTTGTGAGGAGATACTTTGAGACTACTTAAATATCTTATTTCTTGACAAACCTTTGCCTGCAATTATTACTGTAGCATTTGCCTAAGGGTAATTTTTTATTCACACAATCCTTCTACACTCTTAATTGGAATGATCCTTTAAGGGAGAGCTGTTCATTCTCCATTCATTTACTTTAGCGTGGACTCATGGAAATTTAATTTTTCTATGGGTTTAATCCTCCCTCTCTTTCTTTCTTTCTTAATCCATGCCCTTGTGAGAAACAAATTTATTAACTAGAGTATGTTATTTAAGTACTTACGAATTTTTTTTTTTTTTTAGTTGGAGTCTCACTCTGTTGCCCAGACTGGAATGCAGGGGCATGCTCCCGGCCACCGCAGCCTCAACCTGCTGGGCTCCGGCAATCCTTCTGCCTCAGCCTTCCAAGTAGCCAGAACTACAGGCGAGCACTACCACGCCCAGCTAACTTTTGATTTATTGTAGAGATGAGGTCTTGCCAAGTTGCCCGGGTGAGCCTTGAACCTGCAGGCTCAGGCAATCCACTTGCCTTGGCCTCCCAAATTGCTGGGATTATAGGCTGAGCGACTGAGCTCGACCTACTTATGAATTTTTTATGTATCCAAGTCTAACTTTAGTTAATTCTTTTATCTTCCCCTTGGACAATGAAAAGAAACTAGAAACAATTTACCTCCATGTACTGATTCTGTGTTCTCCTTCTCCTCCTCTGGTTTACATGCTATTGTTGTCATTTAAACCCAGTAAGATATTATCATTGTTTTGTATAAAAGAGTTTACTGAGATAGACTCATGCATTCATTATTTTTGTTACTCTTCAGTACTTCCTGCAGCTCCAATCTTTCTTCTGAGTTCATTTTTCATCTGTCCCTGTAGCATTTCCTTCAGTATATATTTGTGGATGAACTCTGTTTTTAATTTGCTTTGTATGAGAGTCTCTATTTTGCCTTCATTTTGGAACTACTGGATATTTTCACTGCAAATAAAATTCTAGTTTGGCAGTTATTTTATTTCAGCATACTGAGGATAACATTCTACTATCTTCTGGTTTTCACAACTGTCACAGAAAAGTAAAAGGTCAGATTTTTTTTCTCCTTTGAAGGTAAAATATTTTCTCCTGATTGCCTTTGAAATATTCTGTCTTTAATTTTCTGAATTTTTACTATAACATGCCTAAGGGTAGGTTTCTTTTACTCAATCTAACTTGGTATTTATTTGGTTTCTTAAATCTGAAGTTTGACGTGATCAATTTTGAAAAATTATTATTATTATTATTATTATTTTTGAGTTGGAGTCTTACTCTGTTGCACAGGCTGGAGTATAGTGGCACGATCATGGCTACTGCAGCCTCGGCCTGCTGGGCTCAGGCAATCCTTCCGTCTCAGCCTTCCAAGTAGCTGGGACTACAGGTACTCACCACCATTCCAGGCTAGTTTTTTGATTTATTATAGAGACGAGGTCTTGCCAAGTTGCCCAGGCTGTTCTCGAACCTCTGGGCTCAGGCAATCCTCTGGCCTCTGCCTCCCAAAGTGCTGGGGTTACAGGTATGAGCCACCACCACACCCAGCTACTGGAACTCCTGGGCACAAGCAGTCCTCCTGCTTCAGCTTCCCAAGGTGCTAGAATTACAGACGTGAGCCACCACACCTGGCATTTTGCCCATTTTGAAACTGAGTTATCTTTTTGTTGTCTTGAGTTTTAAAATTATATTTTGAATACTAAAACCTTGTCAGATGTATGATGAACATTTCCCCTCATCTGTAGGTTGTCTTTTCACTTTCTTAATATAGGTTGAATATCCCTAATCCAAAAATCCACAATCTTGAATTCAAAACTTTTTGAATGCCAACATGATGATCAAAGAAAATGATATCTGAAAAAAATCTGAAATCTGTTAACACATCTGGTTCCAAGCATTTGTGATGAGGAATAGTCAACCTGTCATATCCTTTGATACAAAGATGTTTTAAATTTTGAAGTCCACTTTGCCTTTTTTTTCTCTTGTTGCTTCTGCTTTTGGTGTCATTATCTAAAAATCTACTGCCAAGTCAAAATCAAGAAGATTTACCTTATGTTTTCCTCTAAAGGTGCTACAGTCTTAGCTCTTATATTTAGGTAATTGATCCATTTTCAGTTAGTTTTTATATATAGGGTGCAAAGAGGGTCCCAGTTTTATTTTTTTGTATATGGATATTCAGTTTCTCAGCACCATTTGTTGAAAAGAGTATTCTTACTCCATTAAACAGTACATCCTTTTTACTTTTAAACTATTTAAATTTTTAATTTTAAGGAGGTTTCTTCTTTTTTTTTGAGTTGGAGTCTCACTCTGATGCCTAGGTTGGAGTGCAGTGGCACACTCACTGACACCCCAGCATCACCCTATTAGGTGTCAGCGATCCTTCCACCTCAGCTTCCAAGTAGCTGGAACTACAGGCGCACACTACTGCACCCAGCTAATGTTTGATTTATTGTAGAGACGAGGTCTCGTCAAGTTGCCCGGGCTGGTCTCAAACCCATGAGCACAGGCAATCCACTTGCCTCGGCCTCCCAAAGTGCTAGGATTACAGGCTGAGCCACCGAGCCTGGCCTTAAGCAGGTATCTTAAAGACAATATACAGCTGAGTCATTTCTATCCAACCTGACATTCTCTGGTTTTCAATTAAAGCCTTTAAAACATATGCATTTAATGTGATTACTAATATAAAATATACCATATCTTGATATTTGTTATTTAATTGCCCCATCTGTTCTTTGTTCCCTTTTTCTTTCTCTGCCTTCTTTCAGACTAAGTATTTTTATATGACTCAATTTTAGTCACTTTCTGATTGGTTAGCTAAAACTGTTATTTTAACAGTGGCACGAGGATTTTAGCATAAGAACTTAACAAGTTCTACCTCTACTTAACAAGTTCTACCCTCCCATCTCTAGTGCTATTTTTGTCATACATTTTACTTCTATGTTTTCATATTTTTTCTTTAGACGGTCAGTTATCTTTTAAAGATATTTAAGTAATTAGAAAAAACATCTTTATATTTACCCATGTTACCATTTCTGGTGTTCATTCTGTTACATAGATAGAGGTTTCCATCTGGTATCATTCCTTCTATTTTAAGGACTTCTTTTAACATTTCTTATAGTACTGGTTTTTTGGTGATAAATTCTTACATCTTTTCTATGACTAAGAAAGTCTTTATTTCACTTTAGTTCTGAAAAATATTTTCACTCTCTACTAGCTTGTACTGTTTACAAAGAGAAATATACTGTCATCCTTATCCTTCAGTTTCCAACAACACATGCCTCACTTTGCGCATTCACTGGCAGTGTTCTCAATGTCCATATTTCTATTAACATGTCATCCGAGTCCATTTAGGCTTTCTAAATCATGCCCCTCAAAATTCTCCTAAAATGTCTTCCAGGCCTCTGATTATTCCTCAGTGCCAAAGCTATTCCCACATTTCTGGGTATTTTTTATAACCATACCCCACTTCTAGGTACCAACATAAATACTACTAGTTCTATAGCTACATAACCAATTACCACAGTTTAGTGGTAGCTTATAATATCTATTTCTTATCTCATAGAAAAATAGGTCGGGAGTCTAGACAGGCTCAAGTGTAATCTTTACTTAAGGTTCCACAGGCTGAAATCAAGGTGTCAGCTGGGATGAGATCTTATCTGGAGGTTCTGGGAAAGAATTCACTCTCAATCTCATTACAGTTGTTGGCAAAATTCACTTCCCTGTGCTTGGAAAACTGGGGTCTGGTTTCTTTGCTGGCTACTCTTTCTAGAGGTCACCTGCATTCCTTGGCATATAACCCCCTTCATTTTCAAAGCCAGCACTGGAGCACTGAGTCTTTTTCAAGTTTCAAATTCTCTGAATTCCTTTTCTGTGATCATTAGAGAAAACACTCTACTTTTTTTTGAGTCGGAATCTCACTGTTGCCCCGGCTGGAGTGCAGTGGCACACTCATGGCCACCACAGAGTCGACTTGCTGGGTTCAGGTGATCCTTCCACTACAGCCTTCCAAGTAGCTGGAACCACAGTCATGCACCACCACACCTGGCAAATTTTTTAAAAACTTTTTGTAGAATGCTGGGCGTGGCGACTCACGCCTATAATCCCAGCACTTTGGGAGGCCAAGGTGTGAGGATCGCCTGAGTCTGTGGGTTTGAGACCAGCCTGGGCAACATGGCAAGACCTCATCTCCACAATAAATCAAAAAATTAGCCAGGTGTGGTGGCATAGGCCTCAAATATTTTTTCTGCCTTATCTTTTCTCTTATCTCTAATGTGGGACTCTAGTTACATGTATATTTGGCCATCTAAAGTTGCGAATAATCTGCTAACTTTTTTAGGCTTTTTTTCTGTTTCATATTGAATAGTTTCTATTGCTATGTTCGCTAATCTTTTATCTTGCAATATCTAATCTGCTGTTAATCTCACAGTGTATTTTTCAAATCACATTGTAGTTTTGATCTCCAGAATTTTAATTTTTAAAAAACATATCTTCCTCTCTATGCATTTCTAATGTAATAAAAACAAAAAACTCCCCAAAACATACCTTCCATGTCTCTACTCAATATATTCAACCTTCCCTCCATCTTCTTGAATATACAGAATATAATAATTGTCTTAATATCCTTGTCATTAATTCTGTCATCTATGTCATTTCTGGGTGTGTATTGATTCTTCTTCTTGTTGAATTATATTTTCCTATTTTCTCAGATGCCAGACATTGTAAATTTTGACCTTGTCAGATGCTAGATATTTTTTTATTTCTAAAAACATTCTTGAATTTTGTTTGGGAATGTCCTGGAAACACTTTGATCTTTTTGGGTCCTGCTTTTAAGGTTATGTGAAATCAGAACAGCAATTAGTCAAGGGATAGTTTTTTCCTAACAAATAACAACCTTTATTAGAATATAAACTGCTGTTATTAGGAACAGAGACTACGCTGGTCCATGTGAACCCAAGTATTATTTTCTTAGATCCTTCTGGGTGGCTCTTTGCCTGAGCATGGCTACTTTCCTCATCTACATGTGCTGATCAGTACTCAATTAATACTGCAGAAAGACTGGTTTTTCAAAGACTTTCCTTTCTGGTACTCTGCTGTATTTGGCTTCCCTGAACTCCTAGCTCCATTCCCTCAACTCAGGAAGATTAGACAGCTCTGCTTGGTTCCCCCTCCTTGTGCTACAGTGTGGGAACTTTTGCTAGAAAGTGAGCTGGGGCAGTCATTGGGCTCATTTCATTTGTTTCCTATCTCTCAAGGATCACTGTCCTTTACTACCTGATATTCAATGTCTTGAGAGCCATTGCTTCATATGTTTTGTCTAGGTTCTTAGCTGATTCAAGTAGGAAAGTAAATCCAGTCTGTGTTACTCTATCTTGGCCAGAAGTGAAAGTCATCTTTAACTTTGTAATATGTCTATTTAACTTAACTGCAGTTTCCTCTCAATAAAAGGACCTTAAAATGTTTTAATTTCCTTGTACTCTTCCTCACTTCTGTTTTCTTCTTATTGTCTAATATTTTATGAATTACTTGCTTTTAATACTACCACATTCACAGTTGATAAAAACTGTCAAAATGTTATTTAGATACATGAAGTAACGCTGGACAGATATTAGTAATAGTGGTTGCCTCTGAAAAGGGGAAATGAAAACTAGGAGTTCGATTAGAAAGGGAGATTTATTTTTCACTGTGAATACATGATATATTTTGAATTTCCTACCACATGCGTTTATTAGCTATACAAAAAATAAACGTTAAAAATATTTAGATTTTAAAATTTTTTGTACAACTGATTTTTCTTAACCCTCCTTCCTTGTTCAGTGTTTTTCTTGCTGAATAAATTCTGTCTTTGTCCACAAATAGCATTCTTTGTCTATATTCTTGAAATATAGTTTTGCTGAATATAGAATTTTTTATGCTATTAGTCTGTTAATAATATCTATGTTTCCTATGCCAACTGTTGCTAGTGTTAACCTGATTGTTTCTCTTTTATAGAGGATATATTTTCTTTCTGGTAGCTTCTACATTTTTTATAGAGGATACACTTTCTTTCTGGAAGCGTCTAAAATTTTACAATGTGGTTTTTTAAAAAAAGTATTTGCTGTTTGGAATTTTTTGAGGCTTTTCATTATAAAGAGTTTCATCATTTTAATTTGTTATTTCTTTGACAATTTCCTTGCCTTTATTTTCCTTAGTCTTTTCTTCCAGAATACTACTAAGACATGGGGGGCACACGGGGAAGCCCAACAGTATCTTTCATTTACATTTACCATCTCCTCTCTGTGCTGCATTTCATGGTCATGGTTTTTTTTTTTTTTTTTTTTTGAATTGGAGTCTTACTCTGTTGCCCAGGCTAGAGTGCAGTGGTATGATCACGGCTACTGCAGTCTTGACCTGCTGGGCTCAGGCAATCCTTCCACCTCACCCTTCCAAGTAGCTGGTACTACAAGGCATGCAGCACCATGCCACCTAGCTAATTTTTTTATTTATTGTAGTGATGAGGTCTTGCCAAGTTGTCCAGGCTGGTCTCGAACCCCTGGACTCAGGCAATTCTCTTGCCCTGAGAGATACCACCCAAGGTTGAATGTACCTAAATATACACTATCAAATTATTTACTTCATTCACCTTAACCATTTTATACAAATAACCAAGATATTTTTACCACTTTGAATTGTAATAAAAAACAAAATATGACTTAATAGGTCATTATATAGCATAGGTTATAGCATAGACTACCATTACCGTCACTTTTTACATTTAAAGCCATCATCCATCTGTGCTATATTCCATGATTATACCTTCTCAACAAGTGTTTATCAGTTGTCTTATTTATTTTATCCAATATATCTCAAAAAAATTTGCTACATTTATAGAATCAGCAATTACATTTCCAACTAGCCTGTTCCAATAAAAGATACTCATTGATATGACACAACTTTTGTTTGTTAAAGAAAATTCCCTAATTTTTGAAAAGTAGCTTAACAAATACACAGGTAACAAAGGCAATATAAAAATGCCTCAGGAGAGATTTTAATATTATCACTACTTGGGATGACAGAAAAAATGGTAATCTAGAATCTGATAATATTGCCAGTCACAATTTGTAGCATCAGTACAAATCTTCCCAGACCCAGGCTGGAATGCAGTAGCACAGAGCTCCCTGGAATCTCAAACTCTAGGCTCAAGGGATCCTCCTACCTTAGCCTCCTGAGTAGGTAGTACCACAAATGTGCCACCACGCCTGGCTAATTTTTAAAACTTTTTTTCTGTAGGGAAGGCATCTTGCTACATTGCCCAGGATGGTCTTGAACTCCTGGCTTCAAGTGATCCTTCTACCTCAGTCTTTCAAAGCACTAGAAGCCACTGCACTCAACTCATTTCTAGAGTACTTTATAGCAAATATGTTATGATTCCATGTTTCTCATCAATTTTGTAATTTAAATTTGGGTAATCAGTTAAAGGATAATGCATCGCCTATCCCATCATTCAACATTCAGGAAAAGAAAGTTCCTCAAATTTTTCACAAGTCAAGTAACCAATGCATACCTGTCTAGATTAGTGCCACCAGAAGAGTAGTCCTTGGATCCAGCTCTGCTACCATAAAAGGATGATGACTGCAAAGGTAAAAGCCCTTTAAAACAAATAAACAAAGGAAAAACTTAATTCTTAATCCAACCATTCAAGTTCATTTAATAATAAAATTACACATTGGGTAAGTAGATATTTAATTCTTTTTTCCTATTCTTTTCATCAAAGTAATGTAGGCATACCTCATTTTATTGAGTTTTGTTTTACTGTGTTTCACAGATATTTCATTGTTGTTATTATTATTATTATTATTATTATTATTTATAAGCTGAAGGTTGTGGCAACCCTGCATCAAGCAAGTCAATCAGTGCCATTTTCCAATAGTATATGTTCACTTCATGTCTCTGTGTCACATTTTGGTAATTTTCACAGTATTTCAAACTTTTTCATTATTATTACACCTCTTATGGTGACCAAGTGATCTTTGGCATTACTACTGTAATTGTTTTGGGGCACCACAAACTGCACCCACAAGATGGCAAACTTAATAAGCGCTGTATGTTCTGACAGTTTTGAATGGTCATTCTTCCATCTCTTGCTATTCCCTGAGATACAAAAATATTGAAATTAATACAATTAATAACCCTACAATGACCTCCAAGTATTTATGTGAAAGGAAGAGTGACACATATTTCACTTTAAATAAAAAAAAACTAGAAATGATTAAGCTTAGTGAGGAAGGCATATCAAAAGCCAAGATAAAGTCTGAACAACATAGGGAGACCCAAACTCTACAAAAAATTAAAAAATTAGCTGGGCATGCCAGTGCATGCCTATAGCTGTAGGAGGCTGAGGCAAGAGGATTGCTTAAACCCAGGGGATGGAGGCTGCAGTGAGCTATGACTGCACCACTGCACTTCAGTCTGGGAAACAGCCTGTCTCAAAAAATAAGTAAAAAAATAAAGATGAGATAGACTGAAAGCTAGACTTTTTGCATCAAAGAGCCCATTTGTGAACGCACAGGAAAAGTTCTTGAGGAAATTTAAAGTGCTACTCCAGTGAACACATGAATGATAACACAGAGAAACAGCCTAATTGTTGATGTGGATTAAACCAGCCACATCACTCCCTTAAAAGCCAAAGCTTGGGCAACCCCCTCGGGTCCCCTCCCACTTGGGAGCTTTTCTATCCTCTCAATAAATCCTGCTTTCTTGAAAAAAAAAAAAAAAAAAAAAAAAAAACAACAACCAAAAAAAGAGGAAAAAAAAAAAAAAAAAAAAAAAAATAAAAAACAATGGAAAAGGGGGATTGAGAGAAGGTTTGGTTTTGTGGGGTTGTTGTGTGAGAGTGGGGTGTGGGTGTTGATGGGGGGTGGG
>CAUYQG010040578.1:0-26040 GCA_963574415.1 Tarsius wallacei
AACTTTTTAGTACCCTTATACTTTAGGTGTTTTCTGAAAAACAAGAACCAATATTTTGTCTGAAACTTTAAAAATCCAAATTTTCCATCTTTGTCTTATCAACAAGGGTACCTGAACGAAATATTTTTGTATGCCTAACCCCTAACTGTACCCCACAATAACATAATAAAATAAAATAATATAAAAAAAAAAATTACTTCTAGTCAGCCAACGCTGTAGAAATTTTGCCACACAAAAACTCACGTCAAAAACAGTTTTTTTTGTAAAGTAACTTAAATAAGAGGAAAGAAAAATCTAGAAAATTTTTAAAGATTTAAGATGATAGACATAGTTCCAGTTATATACATACTTACAATACAATTATATGAACTAAACTAGTTATATGAACTTAACTCACTAGTTAAAAGACAAAGATGGAAAATTTGGATTTTTAAAGTTTCAGACAAAATATTGGTTCTTGTTTTTCAGAAAACACCTAAAGTATAAGGGTACTAAAAAGTTGAATGTAAAAAATGTACAAAGACACATCAATCAGATACTAACCAAAATAAAACTACCATGATCTTCTAAAGCCACATGAAGTAAACAAACAATAGAACACACAAAACATTACTGGGAAGGAAAGACTCAGTACCAAATGATAATAATAGATTCTTTTAGCGCAAAGCATGTGGCAATTTTAAAGTTTATGTATCTAATAACCTAAAAACAAATGAGGCAGGTTTTGATAGAACTACAAGAGGAAATTCCTACATGATCATAATTAAAATATTTTTTTTCTATGATTATTGACAGATAAAACAAGTTAAAACACAGAAAATCTAAAAATAAGTGTTAACAAGAGTGACCCACTGGCTATTTTTATATGTAGATAAAAATAGATGTTCTCTAATTCTCAAAACAATAACAAAATTAATCAATACTAGGCCATAAAAGATCTAAAATTTCAATGAGCAGATTTTTATCCTGTACGTAATTTTAAAAATAGAAGTTAATAATAAGCAGAAAAACAGATTTGCTTTTTCAGTTCTCAGATCTCAAGGAAAATGCATTGTAGTTTTTCTTTGTTTTGTTGCTGTTTTACCATCACTTTTTTTAGAGATGATGAAAATATTTGTCTGTCTTTCTCTTATTTGTGTATTACTGGCTTTGCTACCCTCTCAAAGTCTGCCTCTTAAATCTCATATTGCTTTTCAGTTTAAATAGTAGAATGAACACTTAGGAGTTTACAATATATATAATATAAACCTCTAAGTTTAGCTTTGCTATGGTTTGAACTTCAAAACAAAGCCAAAGAAAACAAAAATGAAACAAAACAAGGTAAAACTTGTTGAGTTAAAGCAATTACCTGGGACAGCTAAGTAGCAATATGAATAGAGCATCAGCGGAGATTTATAACTGAAACCAATAATAGGAAATTGGAAAGTTTACAAAAACACAAATTTAAAATCTATACTTACACAATTTTAGCTTCATATTCTGCAGAAGATGACAAGTTAAAAAAAAAACTGTGTAAGCATGATGCATGATTTCCATGGTCAATGCTAATATATTCTATGACTTAGTCAACTAAATAGTTTTCTTTTAACAAGATAGAGTTTTTAAGTGGAACTGAACAAGAGTGATTTGCACTGCTGTGCCTCACTGGAATTACTCAGAATTACTCTTCTTATTCTTTGTTCTTAATAGTTTTCACTTTACTTATTCATTGCCAGCTGGAAAGAAAATGGGTCTATAGAAACTACTCTTAGAAGTAAATGAGAATTCATTGAGGGACACTGAGCTTTTTTGGCTGGTAATTTGCTTGATTAGTTGCATACAGCATGTGTATTCATGTTATTCTTAGATTTCTCTGGTGTGTACTTTCGGATCATGTATCTTTTTTTCCATATGTTTCTTATCCTTATCCTTTCTTCCCTTTGGAAGAAAAAGGTTGCCTATGACAACTAAAGTTATATTTTTAGTTCATTTATATTATTTGCTCAAACATTCTTTTTTCTTCCAGAATGAGGTGGAATATAACCAAAATATATTCCTGCTTTAGCCAAATGTCATCTTTGCTACTCTCCATTAAAGATTGTAGTTCGTTTTTTTTTTTTTTAAAGAACACATGCAGAGAACAGAGAAAATTTAAGTGAGTTCAGTTAAAACAATCTATTTTTACTCAGTACAAAATGTCAATCAACATTATGTTACTTTTCTAGATACACATTAAAAATACTTTGCACACACACACAAAGCAACAATCTGTGAACACACACATATTTAAAAGAAAACATTATTCAAGCTGAAGCCTATTTTTTGAGAATAAGATTATCTCAGAAAATCTAGGATATATGTCTTCACAAATAATTGTTATTGTGGTTTAGCCTATCTTAGCTTTTCTGTTTTTTAATCTCATTTTTCATAATGATAATAGATACTCGCTTGAGCTTAGGGGACATGATTTCAAATTTATTTTATGTTATCAACATTTAATCAAATTAATAATGTTCTCCATCAAAAAAGAATTCCATAGGTGGACACTGAACCATAAAGCTATCAGAAAATGTATAATCCGGTGGCTTATTTCTCAATATGTGTAAGATCTTTGTGCTGGTTATCAAACTATTTTTTTAATTCAGTTTCATTTTTTCACCTTTGTGCTGGTTATCAAACTATTTTTTTAATTCAGTTTCATTTTTTAATTCAGTTTCAAACTGAATTACTTTGGAGAGCTAGGGCTGGCACTCTGCAAACTACATTTCTTTTATTTTTTTTTCCCCCTCTTTTAATTTTTATTTTAAAATTGTGGGGCACAATTTAGAGTGCGGTATGCAAATATTCATTGTGCCGGTATCCTTGCTGATGAGGTGGGCCCCCCCCCCCCAGGCAGATATCCACTACTGCCAATTCTACCCCCCCGCCCCCCTCCCCTGGAGTTTCATGCTACTGTCAATCCTTTTCTTATAGTATTACAGTAGTTGTTCAAGGCCCACTTATGAGTGAGAACATGTGATACTCAGCTCTTTGTTTCTGTGAGAGATCACTCAGTATTATAAACTCTAATTCCATCCAGGTTGCTGCGAAGCTCATGATTTTGTTCTTCTTTATGGCTGTGTAATATTTCATTGTGTATAGGTACCACATTTTCTTCCTTTTTTTTTTTTTTGACAAATGTCTGGGGTCATGCCAGAAGTGGTGGTGGGGGGGGGAGAGAGAGAGAGAGAGAGAGAGAGAGAGAGAGAGAGAGAGAGAGAATATAAGCTTAGGAAATCACTGTGGAAAAACCCTGCAAATAGAAATATAAATATTCAAAATAGGAAAAGTGGAAAATGTACAACAAACAAGAAGCTACCTGATTTTATATATGCTTATGAATACTTCACATATAACAATGAGATAAGTCTTCACATATCACCCATACTCATTGTGATATAGAATAAAGAATATTTCATCTAGATAAACAATGCTTTCCTTGCTGGATAGCTATGAGCAAAATGTTATTAAAGAATTTTACTAGAGGAAAAATGCAGCTTTAAAATGATGCCTTTTAAGTGAAACTTTGCCTTATAGAGAAAATCTGCACTGAGGTATGGTGTGTTCTTCCGAACTCTAATTATATAGGAAATTTTGTCAGGCCTTAATCATCAGGGTTCTTTGCTGTTTAGAGATTTAAAAATGTTCTGTTTTTCATTTTTATGTGATGCTTATGTCTAGGTTTTTAATAATTTATTGCATTTCTTTGAGAAAAGTAAACATGTTTTCAAGTTCAGCTTCACATCAGATATGGCTGCATGTATTTCAAAAGAACTCTTTGACTTTCCACAAAACTATAAATAATCAGAAGCAAAAAGATAAATTTAAATAACACTAATAATTATGTGGCACTTATTAAGTGACTTGGGTTCCCAGGAACAGTTCTGAGTGCTTTACATTACTAATTTTTTTTTTTTTTTGAGTTGGAGTCTCACTCTGTCGCCCAGACTGGAGTGCAGTGGCCGCTCCCGGCCAGCGCAACCTCGACCTGCTGGGCTGCGGCGATCCTTCAGCCTCAGCCTTCCAAGTAGCTGGAACTACAGGCGCGCGCTACCACACCCCCGGCTAATTTTTGATTTATTGTAGAGATAAGGTCTCGCCAAGTTGCCCAGGCGGGTCTCGAACCCGCGGGCTCAGGCAATCCACTCACCTCAGCCTCCCAAGGCGCGGGATTACAGGCTGAGCCACAGATCCCGGTTTACATTATTAATTTTTAACATATCCATGTGGGAGGTAAATAGCATTAGCTTTTGCTATATGAGAAGCCTGAGGCTAAATGACTTGAATACAGACCTACTGGACTTCAGTGTGAGTTAGAATTTAGATTCAAAGTCAGACAATATGGGTGACAGAGTTTTCATTTCTTTTTTTTTTTTTGAGTTAGAGTCTCACTCTGTCTCCCAGACGAGTGCAGTGTCCGCTCCCGGCCACTGCAGCCTCCACCGGCTGGGCTTGGACGATCCTTCCGCCTCAGCCTTCCAAGTAGCTGGAACTACAGGCGCACGCTACCACGCCCGGCTAATTTTTTTTGATTTATTGTAGAGATGAGGTCTCGCCAAGTTGCCCAGACGGCTCTCGAACCCACGGGCTCAGGCAATCCACTCACCTCAGCCTCCCAGGGTGCGGGATTACAGGCTGAGCCACCGAGCTTGACTGAGTTTTTATTTCTAATCACCATAATATATATTCATTGTCAGATTACATCTCATTTATTCTCTCCTCCCTTTAAATCTTATTGAAATAATGGAAAATTACGTTTAAAAAAGAAGGGAGAAGAAATTTATAACTGTCTCAGTTCATGTTGTGCTGTTAAACAAAATACCTGAGACTGGAGAATATATAAAGAACAGAAATGTATTTCTCACAATTCTGGAGACAGAGCAACCCACGATCATGCAACCTGCAGATTCAGTCGTCTGGTGAGGTCCACATCTTCCAGCAAGGAGGAATGCCACGTCCTCACGTGACAGAAGAGTAGAAGACTTAAAAGAGGCAAAATCTCTCTGCCAAGAAGTTTTATAAGAACACTTAAGCTCACTGGTGAGGCAGAGCCCAAAGACCACACCTCCCAATATTGCCTCGGCCATTAAATTTCTCCATGAATAACTGGAGAAGGCAAAAGCAGTCAAGTCATTGCAATAATTAGTCCAAAAACAGGAACATTGTCAGAGGAGCAACATGCTTAAGGAATTTCAGGAAGAAAACAAATAGAGTAAATACACTTGACTAAGAGACTGAATAGGTGAAATGGAAACTGTTGCAAGGTGGTGCAGCTGTTTCTGGTGGGCCCTTAGAGAAACTCTTAAGATCAGAGTCATGGAATATAGGAAGGAATAATCGTGCAACTTCAGGACTATTAGAGACTTAATAACTGAGAGTCAGCACTTACTGCACATATGGTCCCTTATTAAAATTTGTCTGCTCTAGATTTGTCAAATATGTCCAGGTGACAATCAGTTGTCACCCTTTCACTGCTGCCATCATCATCTTTTTTTCTGAATTACTGTATGATGGGTCTCTTTTATGCTCTAAGCCCTTCCATGACTTTGCATTTGACTAAGAGTGAAAGGCAATATCCTCAAAGTGACCCACGAAGTCCTAAAATTCTTACCATCCACTACCTCTCTGACTTCATTTTCTACAAATTTTCCCCCAAGTCATTTGGCTGTAGCCCCTCGACATCCTTCCTGTTACCTCAACATGCCAGGACTCCCACATTTGAGTCTGTGCACTGACTTCTCTTTAAGTAAAAATATTTAAATATTAAGAAAGAAAACAAAGTACGGCAAAGGAAAAAGGAGATTTGGGGGACAGTGTTGAAGTTAAAGATAAAGGAGTTAAGAAAGGTCTTACAGAGAGGGAGACTTGGAAGAAATATTTAAAGGAAGTCACATGTTTTTTTCCCTTCACTTCTTACAATTATTTCCTCAAAGATTTCCTTCTCTATAAGGCCTTTCTTAACTTCTTTATCTATAACTATACCTTTAATTCTCTCCTCCAACTCTCCTTGTCCTCTTGTCCGACTTTATTTTCTTTGTTAATATTTAAATATTCTTATTAAAATAGATGAAAAAATAAATATATAACAGAAATAAAACATCTGCATTATAACATTATTATATACAATTATTATAATATAAAGAACACACTATGCATTTATCTTATTCATCTTATTATCTGTTTATCCTCACTAAACTATAAAAATTTTGAAGGCAGAAATTGTGAATATTTATTTTAATTTTTATATTTACTGCTATATCCTTATCATTTGAAATAGCACATGACACATGATAGGCAATCAAAAATTTTTTTTTAATGAATGAAAAGTGAATATTATATGAGCTATTGGGCCAGTTGAAACATTCCATCCTGCTTACAGTGAATTGTCAAAAGCAGAGTGCTTTGCTTCTAAAGTCTCAAGTTCTCTCCTTTTAAAAAAGTGAATAAACTGGCTGAGAGGAATCCTGGATGGGCACACAAAACAGAAAAGAATTATGTCTTCCACATCTCCACAATACACAATGTAGAAAAACAGAAAAAACAGCTCAATGGTAAAACAAAATAAACAAAAGCTCTTCATGTCCAGAATAAAGCCCTTTTTTACTTCAAACGTATAGAAAAGGAGTATTTTCAAAATAATTACATCGAAATTCCAGCTTTATGATAGTAAGTAATCCAAAAGTAAAGGAGAAATAGGAACCCATTATAATTTTCAGTAAAAAAAAAAAAAAAAGATGATAGCTAACTCTTCCCTACAATCCTCCCCAACCCAAAATGAAAGCAATATCCACAAAATCAAGATTGTGGGCAGTAGTTCATGAGAGAGAAATGAGAGAAAATGGTATGGCTGCAGATACAAGGAGAACCAGCAGAAGATACCGCAGATGGGTAAGGAGCTTATTCTGAAGTGCAAAACCTTAATTCCTCATCATTTATAACCGAAATGGTGTCTGACTGGAACCGGGGATGTCTTTAGAGGTCTAAAGCTTTACTTCTGAAAAGCAAAGAGAATGACACAGATGCACCATACATGCATTGATGAGACCCCCAGAATCAATTTCTCATCAGACCCCAAGAATCAATTACTCTTTTTTTTTTTTTTTTGAGTTGGAGTCTCACTGTCGCCTATACTGGAGTGCAGTGGCTGCTCCTGGCCACCGCATCCTCGACCTGCTGGGCTTCGGCGATCCTGCCGCCTCAGCCTTCCAAGTAGCTGGAACTATAGGCATGCGCTACCACGCCTGGCTACTTTTTGATTTATTATAGAGATGAGGTCTCACCAAGTTGCCCAGGCGGGTCTCGAACCTGCGGGCTCAGGCAATCCACTCACCTCAGCCTCCCAAAGCCGGGATTACAGGCTGAGACTCCGAGCCTGGCTAATCAATAACTCTTAAAGAAGAAAAGTAAAACAGGCTCGGTGTCTCAGCCTGTAATCCCGCCGCGCTTTGGGAGGCTGAGGTGAGTGGATTGCCTGAGCCCGCGGGTTTGAGACCCGCCTGGGCAACTTGGCGAGACCTCATCTCTACAATTAAAACAACAACAACAAAAAAATTAGCCAAGTGTGGTAGCGCGTGCCTGTAGTTCCATCTACGTGGAAGGCTGAGGCGGAAGGATCGCCGGAGCCCAGCAGGTCGAGGCTGCGGTGGCCGGGAGCGGCCACGGCACTCCAGTCTGGGCCATAGAGTGAGACTCCCACTCAGAAAAAAAAAAAAAAAGAAGAAGTAAAGTGAAATAATTTCTAAAATTCAGGAATGTTTCACATATTTTTTCAAAATACTAGATATTCTTAAGGATGTCTCTAAATTTTGAAAAAAATCTTAAAAACCACTGAAAAGTAAGATATTGAAAAGTAATTAATTTTTATTTACTTGCATATTTGAATGGCATTTTTTTTAACTCTTAAATTTTTTATTTTAAAATTGTGGGGTACAATTAAGGTTTAGATATACAAATATTCACTATGCAGGTACCCTTGTTGATGAGGTGTGCCTCCCATCCCCTGGCAGATTCCAACTATTTCCAATCCCACCTCCCAAACCCCCACCACCCCGCAGTTTCCCACTACTGTTAATCCTTTTCTTATAGTATTATGATAGTAGTTCAAGGTCCACTTATGAGTGAGAACCTGTGATATGCAGTCCTTTGTTTCTGTGTAAGATCACTTAGTATTAGAGACTCTAAGTCCGTACAGGTTGCTGCAAAGTTCATGATTTTATTCTTTATGGCTGTGTAATATTCCACTGTGTATAGGTACCAGATTTTTTATGCAGTCCTCTATTGATGGGCAGCATGGTTGGTTCCATTTTCTTGCTATTGTGAATAATGCTGTGATAAATATACTTGTGCAGGTATCATTTTTAGAGTGATTTGAGTTTTTCTGGGTATATTCCCAGGAGTGGGATTTTGGGGTCATATGGAAGGTTGATGTTTAGAACTTTTAGGAATCGCCACACTGATTTCCACAGAGCCTGTTCTAGTTTGCACTTCCATCAACAGTGTAGAAGTGTTCCCTTTTCACCACATCCTTTCCACCATCTGTTATTTTTTGAGTTATTGATGATGGCCATTTTGACTGGAGTTAGGTGGTATCTCAGTGTGGTTTTAATTTGCATTTATTTGATGACTACTGAGGCTGAACTTTTTTTCATGTATCTGTTGGCTGCTCGTACATCTTCTTTTGAAAAGTATCTCTTCATGTCTTTTGCCCTCTTTGTAATGGGGATATTTGTTTTTTTCTTTTTTCTTTTTTTTCTTTTCGACACGTTTGAGTTCCTTATTGATCCTAGATGTTAGGCCTTTGTCAGACATACAGTTGGCAAATATTTTTTCCCAGTCAGTGGACTATCTCCCTGCTCTTTTGATGGCCTCCTTGGCTTTGCAGAAGCTTGTTAGTTTGATGAGGTCCCATTTGTCTATCTTATCCCTTATGACATGGGCACTTCAGGTTTTGATTAGTAATTGGTTGCCAGTTCCAATTTCTATAAGAGTGTCTCCTGCATTTTCTAAGGCTCTTATAGTTCGAGGCTTTACGTTTAAGTCTCTGACCCATTTAGAGTTAATTTTTGTGTATGGGAATAGATAGGGGTCCTCTTTCAATTTTCTGCATGTGGTCAGCCAGTTTTCCCAGCACCATTTACTGAATAAGTTTTCCTCTCCCCAGTGGTTCCTGGTGGAGGCTTTGTTGAAGATGAGTTGGTTGAGAAATTGAAGTTTTGCTTCTGGAATCTCAATTCTGTTCTCGTACCAGACTGTTTTGATTATTTTAGCTGTAGAATAAAGTTTAAAGTCTGGGAGTGTGATACCTCCTGCTTTTTTTTTTTTTTTTTGCTGAGGATTGTTTTGGAGATTTATGGTTGTTTATGTTTCCATATGAATTCCTGTATTCTCATTTCCAGGTCTTAGAATGCTGCTGGTAATTTAATGGGTATTGTGTTAAATCTGTAGATTTCCTTGGGTAGGATGAACATCTTAATATTGTTGATTCTTCCAATCCAGGAGCATGGAATATTTTTCCATTTTTGTCATCTTTGATTTCTTTGAGCAGTGTTTTGTAGTTTTCTTTGCAAAGGTCTTTAACCTCTCTCGTTAGGAAGATGCCATGGTATTTCATTTTTTTTGTGGCTTTTATCACTGAGATTGTGCTTTTTGTTTGGGTTTCTGTGTGTTTATTGTTGGTGTATAGAAATGCAACTTTTTTTTGCACATTTGTTTTATACCCTGATACTTTGCCAAAGTCTTTTATCAGTGCAAGGAGGTTTTGACAGATTCTCTTGGGTTTTTGAGGTATAGAATCATGTCATCTGCAAAGAGGGATAAGTTGATATCCTCTTTTCTTTTTAATACCCCTGATCTCCTTCTCTTGTCTGATTGCTCTACCTAGGACTTCCAAAACTATGTTGAACAGGAGGTGTGAGAGTGGGCATCCTTGTCTTGCTCCAGTTTTCAGTGAAAATGTTCCAATTTCTGTCTGTTTAGCAGTATGCTGGCTGTGGGTTTCTCATAGGTGGCTCTTACTATTTTGAGGTATGTTTCATCTATGCCTAGATGTTCGAGGGTTTTTAATCAAGAAGGGGTGCTAGATTTTATTAAAAGTTTTTTTCTGCATCTAGTGATATAATCATGTCCATTTTGTTTTCATGTCTGTTGATGTATTTAATTACATTTATGGTTTTACAAATGTTGAACCAGTCTTGCATCCTGTGGATGTAGCCTAATTTGTTGTGGTGGATGATTTTTGAGATGTGTTGTTGAATCCATTTTGCTAGGATCATGTTGAGAATTTTAGCATCTATGTTCATCAAGGATATTGACCTGTAGTTCTCTTTCTTTGTTGGATCTTTACCTGGCTTGGATATCAATGTGATGTTAGCTTCATAAAATGATTTGGGGAGAGTTCCAACTTTCTCAATCACCTGGAACACTTTCAATTGGTATCAGTTCCTCCTTGTATGTTTTGTAGAATTCTGTTTGAAAGCCACCTAGTCCAGGGCTTTTTTTTTTGTATGTAGTTTTCTTATGATATAGCCAATTTCCTGGACTTTTATTGGTCTATTTAGAGTGTTTATTGGCCTATTTAGATTCTTGTTTCAACCTAGTGAGGTTGTGTGATGTCAGAAAGTCCTCTGTTTCCTTCAGGTTTTCAAATTTGTTTCCATACAAGTGTACATAGTCGTCTCTAATAATCTTTTGTATTTCTTCAGGGTCAGTTGTGGCTTAAACTTTTGTGTTTCTGATTGCATTTATTTGGGCTTTTTCTTGGTCAGTCTAGCTAAGGGACCATCAATCTCATTTATTCTTTCCAAAAACCAGCTTTTTGCTTCATTGATTTTTTTGTATTACCTTTTTGTCTTCTATGTCCTGGATTTGGGCTTTTATTTTGGTGATCTGGATTCTTCTGAAAATGAGTTTAAACTATTGAAATGTAGTCACTGGTTCACAAAATTCCCAATATCTTGCTAATGTAAAAATGACAATATCAACAAAAACAAAAAAAATAAGAGGTAGAGGATTGGTTTGGACCATTGATGTACAGATGGCAAAACTGATGGAACCATCAAAGTCTGGAAACAAAGTAGTGTTATGTCAAGAACCAAGCTGATGAGTAGAAATAGAGCTAGAAACATGCAGTGTGTGAAGGAGAATTTCCAATGAACGATGATGGAAGTTGAGCCACTGATTGTCTGGAAAATGGGGAGTCTACTGATTCTCCACACCCAAGTCCTATTTTCCATAGACTCCTAACCATGAACAGTTCTGGGCTCTCTCCAGTACAAGGGAGACATCTTTCCATCTTATGTTGAGATGGTGGCATCATGGAAAAGTCTTGTCTCCTGTAATTCATCTTTAGATATTATTTTATATGGTTATATGACATGGTTTCTGTCATAGAGCTGAATTTCAAAATTATTTTTAGATTGCTGATATTTTACTTTTAGAACATGTGACTAAATACCATTTTCTGTCCTCCACTGAGTTCTTAGCAAAAGATCATGAATAACAGGAACATACCAAAAATGCCATCTCTCCTGAAACAAGCTATTTTTACTGTTTTCAGAAAAACAAACATCAATTGATTCGATATTTTCACTTTCTGGCTATGGTAAAAGGAATAAAACTCATTTTCTAATTTTATCCTACTTCTTTTCATTTTACATAATATATAATTTTTCTGACTTTAATGTGCAAATCTAAGTGGGAAACCAAAGTAAAGAATTTTCACCCTGAGTGACTGAACTGACTTTGCTCTCTGCCTTTTTGAAAGTGACGGTTACACATTAATATGTACATAGTTTAAAAAATTACCAGATCATACAATCATTTTCTACATCTAGAGAAATAGGAGAAATGAGGACATTACAAATACATAGATACCTGGTGAGAATCGCTCAGCAAAAAAGAAGGTAGGAATATGGAGTATTAGAGTTTGTTATTTTTTGCTCCTTTCTGATTTCTCAAATCAGTATACTTTATACATAGTTGTGTATGGACATATGTGCATAAATGTATTCATGTTGATGAAAATTTATTATTTCTTCCTTTGGTTTTTGAGTGAGAGTTATGAAAATAGGCTTGCCTCGAGTGTCTAAGTATTTTTGATCTTCCATTTTCAAACTTTTCTTTCCAAATGACATTGACTTTCAATTTTGTGAATGAACAGATACATGAAAAAATGCTCAGACTCACTAATCATCAAAGAAATGCAAATCAAAATCACACTGAGATACCACCTAACTCCAGTCAGGATGGTCATCATTAATAATTCAAAAAACAGCAAATGCTGGAGAGGATGCAGAGAAATGGGTATACTTCTACACTGTTGGTGAGAGTGTAAACTAGTACAATCTCTGTGGAAAACAGTGTGGCAATTTCTAAAAGATCTAAATATTGACCTTCCATACAACCCAGCAATCCTCCTTCTGGGAATATACCTGGAGGAACTCAAATCATTCCACAAAAAAGACACCTGTGCATGCATGTTTATTGCAGCACTATTTACAATAGCAAAAACATAGAACCAACAGTGCTGCCCATCAAAAGTGGACTGGATTAAAAAAATGTGGTTCATATATACAATGAAATATTACACAGTCATAAAGAAGGACAAAATTATGAACTTTGCAGCAACTTGAATGGACTTAGGGTCTATCATATTGGGTGATCTATCATAGAAACAAAGAACTGAGTACCACATGTTCTCATTCATAAATGGACCCTGAACATTTATCATAATACTACATGAAAGAGATTGGCAATAGTGGATCACTGCTGGGGTTGAGGGGGCATAACATTAGTAAGGGTACCTGAATGATGATCACTTATGTACCTAATCCTGACTTGTTTTCTACATCTTTAAAAAGAAAAAAAGAAATAAAAAAAGTCTGTGTATATGTTTCCCCCCTCTTGTAACCGACTACCTCTTGCAAGCTTCGGAAAGTTTTTTTTCTTTTTTTTAATCACCCCTTTCAGAGTAAGTTGCTCACTTTTAAAAGAACTACTCAGTCTTTCCCTTAAATTTTGCTATTGCCCCAAGATTACATATTCACAGCTATCTTCCAGAAAGGATAGCTGACCTCTATGCCTTTTATTCGCTTAACAACATTCCTCCAAAGTAGCAGGGTCACAGCCAGAAACCAAGGAAGACCATATATAATTTTTTTTAGTAATATTATACAATATTATACCATATAACCCTGTTATATTAAAGAAAGTTTAAAGGACAAAAGGAAACTGTAGTTGTGCCAGTACCATAAAAGACCAGAAATTATTACTCATTTAAATATTAGCTCCAGTAATAAAAGCTCACTTCATTTATCCACAAGAAACTCGTAGTAGGAATTATTATTATTTTTTCCTCCCTCTCTTCCTCCCTCTCTCTAGGTATTATTCTAATGAAAAAAAAAATCAACAGTTGATTCATGAAAGGGACCTCAGCACTGGACAGTCAGGAAATGTGAAAGGGTAGGGACATGGAGTGGGACAGGCCCACAGAAGTTGCTGAGCAATGGTTTCTGCAGAAAGACAAACGATGTGTGAATACAGAGTTGTGATATTTAATATTATGTTTTTAGCTTTGCTTGATATAACATAGTACCCTTTACTACCTCCACATCTTCAGTAATCATCCTTATGCAGAATAATCTTGAGTGAGTATTGCTCAGTAAATCAGTGGAAGGGAGCTTTTCTGTTTGTTGTTATTGTTTTGTTTTGTTTTTTTTTAACTGGACAATATGAGGCAAATAATCAAGAATAGTGGTAGAAAAAAAAGATTTGAATGAGGTTGAGACTTGTCAGAGGTAGAATGTCATGTAGAAAATTGAGTAGTGAGAATATATCCAATTCTGTGTACAATGACACATCGAGCCACTATGTCTATTCATTAAGTGTGAAGGTCCCAAGAATATTTTGTTATAAAATATTTAGTCTAATTTGGAAATTTTTCCATCTGAACTTTAATCATGAGAAAAAAATTTTGATTTTGTCCTTAAAATCAACAACAAAAAGAATGTTGGAAAGAGTAAATTAAACTGGCAAACTAAACACTTAGACTAATTTTTAATAATTTCTGAAATAATTAGAAATTATAGACAGTATAATATAAGTAAATAAGGAAGAAGAAAAGAAAAAAATTAAAAGACAAGAAGGAGAAAAAGTATAATTAACAAAAAAAAAGAAAGTGACATTAGGAATAAAATTTGGGGAAACCCTTCATGACAGAAAGACTAACAGAAGGAGAAGTTTGTGGGAGAGGGATTGCAACTAAAAGTTAAAGTGGTTTTATGGCAACCCCAAATCATAAAAACAGAGACTGACTGAGAAAAAAAAAAACAGATGATTGACTGAGAAACTGCATTGGAAAAAGAAAGAAATGAGTGTGATGTGAAATGTGACAATGTTCTGAATGTGTTGCTGATATTTTCCTTCTCCATTCAGAACATGAGCTAACAGCACACAGAAGCGCAGTCACTAAGTGCAGACACAACACACAAAAAGTAGAAACAACACACAAAAATAACTGAACAGAAATTTCCCCAAAATAAACACAGTATCATCGACAAACACTTAGAGAAAACTAAGTGTTTATTGTTAACCAGTTATCTGTTAAGAAACACAGATCCAAGTTTAAAATCAAGACAAAACAAAAAATAAAACAGAAGAAATAGCATTAAAAACACAGTTAACCAGGTTAAGTTAAGGAGAACTTGAGGTAGAATTAATATATTTAGAAAAATGAGATTATATACTAGACAAAAGAACTCAAAGAAATATATTGAATATAAGAAAGAGTATTGTAAAATGCACTTGTAAGAAAGAAAAAAATTTAAAGGCAGAAATACAAAGAAGAAAAAAGAGAAAGAAAAAGGAAGAAAAAAGAAGAAAAAAAGGAAGAAGAAAGGGAAAAGAAAGAAACAAAGAAAGAGGAAGGGAGTGAAAAAGAGAGGGAGTAGTAAGAGAGGGAGGGAGAGAGGGGGAAGGAGGAAGGGAGGAAGAAGAGAAAAGAAAATTAGTTTAGAGACTAAAACTTTAGGGCATTTCAGATCAGCAGTTGATGTTGGAAAGAGTACAAATGCATACATCCTAGCTTGTGGTTTTATAAGTGTTATCTATCTCTAGATCCTAACAAAACATATTTAATGTTTTATTCACTTATTCAGCAAGTTTGTATTGTATGTCTAATCTAATAATGTCAAACACCGTTTTAGGTATCAGAAAGACAAATTTGCATGTTCAGAGGTGAATGAAAGAGAAAAATTTGATTCCCCAGTTATTTATTCTCAGTAACTTAATGAAAGACGAATGAAAAATAGGGTAGGGAAAGTCCTAAGGAAAAACAGGAATTCTCTTTTGGTTTGTTATACAACAGATGTGAGTTAATATCTATTTTGAAATTGTGTTTGAAAGTTAAGAGTAACTTTCTAAAACAAAGAGAAAAATAAAGAAAAGGAGAAACAAGTTTAGACATCAATAATTGACAATCAATAATATGAGTATGTTATCATTGCCCATCAAGAGTTGCATAGAAAAATAAATTGTATCTACACAAAAAAGAGTACTATGCAGGATGACAAGAAAACTGCACTGAACAATATATATACATTTCACTAATGTAATAAAGGTAACATGAAGTAACTAGAAAAAGTAGTGCATGAAATCACAGACAAGTAGCCAACATAGAATAAGCTGTTAGAAGTCAGGAGACTGTTTTTCATTAAGAAGAATAGGAGACTTGAAATGAGTACAAGGGGGCTTTTGGAGCAGGGATATTGATCTTTTTCTGGATGCTTGATACTATGAGAGTGCTCAATTTGTCAAGATTGAGAGTGCTGGACACTATATGAACACTTTTTAGTAGGCATTTTTTGTTTCAATAAAAGTACACAAATGAATTAGTTAAATTAGTTTATTAAAAAGGGAGATAGGCTTATAAGTAAAATCATAAATGTATGCTATATAACACATTGAAATAGTCAAACACAGAAAATGTTATAACATACAAATTTTAATGTGAAATAAACAAGTGGAATACATATATGTGTGTATATTTAAAATTTAATGCAAGAATAAAAACTTGAATAAGAGATGTTCTGAGTTGCATTATGAAAACACTGTCATCCTTAAGTTAAACATCCTAAACTTTGTACATCCTCCAAAAGTCAAAATAAGCCAAAGAATGAACACAACAAAAATAATATAATTTAAAAGCTTATAGTTTCAACACTACTAGGAAAGGCAAAATACTACACAATTCAAAACTACACTAAGAGAAATAATCACCACATTCCAATAGATTTTTCTTTGACCTTCATGGTCACCATGTGTGCAGGATGAGAGAGGAGTCTAAAGGTACTGTGGGAAATAAGAGAGCGAAGTGAAGGTCTTGGAGAAGGCAGATGACAAGTAAAACCAACCTTAAAAAGACTGAACAAAAATAATTGAAAAAGAGGCCCAACTTTGGATACAAGGAGAAAGAAGAACATCAAAAACAAAGCGAGTCTCACCTTGGCTACAGAGAAAATGCTTGAAATTATTTGAAGCCAGGAGCTCCAGTCTCAGGAAAGTATTAGTTCTGGAGAAGAAAGAGGTAAATACAAAGGAGGAGACACTCCTGGAGATAGAATCATGAAGGAAAAGAAGGATAAAAAAGAAATATCTGGATTCTGAGAAACAGGAAAACAAAACCACAAAATGTAATGTACATCAGGCCCATTCACTAAAATAAAAAATAAATGTAAATATCTAGGAAACTAATTTTCACTAAACAAGAAAAGAACATTTTTGTAATATAATTTATGGAGACAATGAAAATTCTCACCCTTGCCAAGAAAATTTATAAAGAAAAAAAAATCTGCATCTATACAAAACTGCTCTAAGAAAAACTGGAAATGATAATCAAAATAAAAAAATGCTCCCCCTACCACTTCCCCTCAAAATTCCCCCCACACACCCTCAATAAAAATGTAAGTAAACCTTCAAACTAAATTAAATATTCTCAGACAGATATTTAGAAACATGAAAATAATTGAATAAGAAATTCAAAAACTAAGCCAATTGAACTTCAGAAATAAAGAGATTAATATATTCACATTATTAAGAAAGACTAAATCACAAGGGGTCAAGGGAATAATACATTTAACTGAGTATTTTAACTACAGGAATTAATGAAAGGCAGGAGAACAATAAAGAACATGAAAGTGAGAAAAAAATAAGTTGAGATTATCAGAAAATATTACAAAATCCAAGGATTTCCAATACATTTACAACTGAAGTGCCTGAGGAAATAAAAAATACAGAAATCTGTTAAAAGAAAAGCTTTAGATGCATTACATTTTTCAAAAAATTTATTTTAAAATTGTGGGATACAGTTAAGTGTTAGATACACAAATATTCATTGTGAAGGTACACTTGTTGATGAGGCGTGCCTCCCCCTTCCCCAGGCAGATATCGACTACTGTTAATCCCAACTTCCTGCCCACCTCCCCCCATAGTTTCCCACTACTGTCAATCCTTTTCTTATAGTATTACGGTAGTTGTTCAAGGTCCACTTATAAGTGAGAGCAATTGATACTCAGAACTTTGTTTCTTTGAAAGATCACTCAGCATTATAAACTCTAGTTCCATCCAGGTTGCTGCAAAATTCATGATTTTGTTCTTCTTCATGGCTGTGTAATATTCCATCGTGCATATGTACCACATTTTTTTTAATCCAGTCCTCTTTTGATGGGCAGTGTGGTTGGTTCCATTATCTTGCTATTGACATATTACATTTAATAGAGTTTAAATGAGTAAAGAATTAGTCAAAAATTAGGCATCTACCCTTCATCCCCTACCAGAATAGGTTATGAGCCACTTGGGCTGCCAAATGGTGGATAAGAAGTAAAAATGAAATGTTAATCCCCCAGACTGACTAACCAGACCCCCTCTTGGCCAAGGAGACCCCAGAGAAATCTTGAAAACTGAGTTCTTAGCCATGATGGAATTGGAAGTCAGACTTTCTTCCCTAGGAACTAAACCAAAACCAGCCCTTTTAGACTCCACCATTGATATCAAATAACTGCCTGACTCTGCCCTTTCTTTTCTGTCTGATAAAAGACCAATGACCCTGAGGTTGTTCTGGCCAGTCTATAGAGAATATGCAGTAAAAATGAACAGTAAGGGTGTTAGTGTCCTCTGCTTCATTTTTTGACATCAGAGGGCTAAAAACTTCACCATTGGATTATGCTGTTTTCTGAACATGGGACCTATGGAGTGAACCCCGATTTAACTGTGCACATGTATGTTTCTCCTTTCAAAAATATTCAAGACTCCTCTGATAGTTTATTGAATATGTATATTTGGCTACCCCAATCAGCATACATTCCTGTTTTCTTTGCTCCTCCACAGAAGTGTTTGCTCCTGGCTTTTGACCTGAGGCTATACTTCCGAGCCTATTGAAAGGGCCACCTTGTAGAATTCAACGCTTTATAAGAAATAAAGTTCTCCTTTCCAAATTTATAAACCTCATTATTCTTCAGTTGACATTAGATAATATTTATAGACAAGAAGAGAAAATGTACAGAAAATGAAAATGAGGTACAGAAACAGCTGAATTGGTTACAGCTCTATGTTTGCCTTACTTGAATATGACTTGAACTGTTGACTGCCTTTGAATAGTCAAAACTCAGTGGTTAGTACTGGAGTAGGTTACAGTCTGTTTTCACATCCAGTTAGGTTGAAGTCCCTATGTTCCAAGAAATCTTTATGTGGAACTTAAAAAATGAAAAAGGCAGCAGCTTTAAGCTAATTTTAATTTAATATCAGTTAGGAAAATTTTACATTTAACAAAGAGGGTAGAGTGTCAATAAGGGCATCATAGAAGAAGGAAAACAGAGACAAAGGAAGACACTAGAATTAAAAAAAAATTAACTTATGCCACCAATAAAATTCTAAGCTATCCAACCAACTGAACAGATTCCCCTAAAGGCCAGACTACTGTGGGAAAAGAGGTCAGACAGGTCTCATTTTACATCTGATTCAAGGCACAACTGAGTAGCATTAACATTAAAATGAAGATTATAAGATTGACAAAACAGAGTCTATATCAATAAGATACCAAATTCCAACCTGACTTTGATATAGCATCACATGACAGATAGCAGGCCCTAAGGAAATAAAAATATTGTCCCCCAAAATATATTTCTTTGACATATGTTGGAATGGCCCTGTAAAACTATCTCTTGGGAAAAATCGCATCTGTAGAGAATCTCCTTCCTTAGGTCTCTCAGATCCCAGAAAAATTTAACTAAGGTTCTGATACCTTTTTAAGGCTCCAAAAGAGATAATTATCATTATTCTCTCTGAAGCCAGCTACTTAGAGACTTTGCTTCCACAAAGTCCTTATCATAACTCAAGTATTTCTTTCTACTGACTTCAAATTCTTTAGACAGAGTTTAACTCTTTCAAAAAATTGCCAATCAGAAAATATTTGAATTCATCTATGACCTGCAAACCACTTCCCCCACCCCCTAGCCCCATCCCTCACATCTCCCAGCTTCAAGATCCCACCTTTCCAGGCCAAACTGATATTTACCTTACATACATTGATTTATGTCATTGCCAGTAACTTCTGTTTCCTTAAACCTTATAAAATCAAGCTGTAACCCAACCGCATTGGAAACATGTTCTCTCTATAAATATAAAATATATGGCAAAGTGTCTTGGGCCATGATTACTCATATTTGGCTCAGAATAAACCTCTTTAAATATTTTACAGAGCTTGATTTTTTTCATCAACAATGAATATGAGAGAAAATGAAGCATTTTATAAAGAAATAAAAGAAACCAAACCATTTCACCTCCTAAATACACTTCTTTCGCATATTTGAGATAGCTGTTGAGAAATTCTCCAAACAGAAATCTCTCTGCAATGCTGTCTTTTGCAGAGAAGATTTGCATCTGCAGGGAATTGGTATTGATGCAACCAGGCCTTCTCTGGGGTCCATTTTTGTCTGGACTAGGAAAGATTAACTGAGAATTCAACACCATTAAAAGTCTGAAAAAAATATGTAACATCTATTCTTTTCAGCACTGATACCTGTGAGGTTTCATCTATGTAATAAGATCACCTTTGCTAGTTAGGCCTCCTCTTCTCTTCTTCTCATGACTTGTCTTGCCACTATAACCAGATTTACCACCACAATCTCTTTTTTGGCAATGCTCTGAGCTCCTTTACTTTGTAAACTCAAGAGGGTATATAACCTTCTGTACCCTATTTGAGGGCTGGGGTAGTCATTCTGTCATTCTCTCTAATCCATAATAAATTTGTATGCCTTTTCTCCTACTGATGTCTATTTTGTCAGCTGATTTTTTTGGCAAGCCTTCTGAATGCGAAGGGGAAGTTCACCCTTGGCCTCTATAAAACACAATGAATATAGTATAGCATGTCTAATTCACCTAAAACAAGAAATGATTTTTTTCTCCTGTGCTATTTTCCATTGCTAATTAAGTTTTTGCTCATTCTTTTCTTTTCTTTTATTTCAATGTCTGCTTTTTTACATGATTCTTACTAGAATGAAAACTACATGAAAACAAAGGTCAGGTCTATCTGTTTTAATGCTGTATACCCAACTTATATCACAATGCCTGACACATAACATTTTACTAGATATGTTTGAATGAGTAATGTATGAAGACAGTCTAATTTTTAAAAATCTTCTGTTTTTGCCTCTTCTCATCACCAGGCTTTATATTTCTGCCAAAATTATTTTAAAAATTTAAATCCAATAACTCAACTTGATAAAATTTGCTAAAGACTGACTGTTGAATGAAAAACGTAGTTTACACTACTTAGCATGACATATAGGTATGTGTGATTTGTTTTCTGCTTATGTTTCTATGTTTCCACATGTATCTTATTTATTTATTTTTTTTGAGTTGGAATTGCAGCCTTGACCTGCTGAGCCCAAGTGACCTTTCTTCTGCCTCAGTTTTCCAAGTAGCTGTAACTGCATATTTTGATTTATTGTAGAGATGAGGTCTTCCAAGTTGCCCAGGCTGGTGTTGAACCTGTGGGCTCAGGCAGTTCTCTCACCTTAGCCTACCAAAATGCTGCGATTATAAACTGGAACCACTGCACCCAGCATGTATCCAATGTTTACAGTGTAGGAGACCGGAATATGCCACCACAAAATATGCTTCTTAGAAAAGAAGTGTTATTTTGAACTTGTTAGAGAAATAGCACACATAAGAAAAGCTCTGAAAACAGAGTAGAAGTTATCTTTTTTGTAAGAGAAGTTTGTATTTATAAAGAAAAATCTTCATTTGTAAGGATGTCTCCCTTTCTGTATTACAAATAGAAGCATGACTCTAAATTGCAAGACTCATTAATGGAGGAGGACGTCGATTAAATCTCTGTAACAAACTGTGTTTTTTCTGATCACTCCCATGACTTGCTTCTGTCACAGTCTTCTTTATTTGTTTCTAGATGAAGATGGTATTGAAGCCAAAATTTAAATCACCTCTTTGAGAGTCATTTTCTTGGGTATTTCAAACATATATGAGATATATTTGTTAATAAAGTTCTGTTTATTTATATTTTATTAATATATCTTGTTACATTGAGTACAACTGAGAACTTAAAAGATAAGAGGCAAAATTATTTTTTTTCTCCTTTTCAAAACCATTCTATTAGAAACTTCCAAAAATCAACAAATATCAGCTGTCTTACTTGGAATATCCTCTCTTTTCTATACTAATTTTTGCCCACCAACTTCCCTCTTGTCCCTTCAGTTAACTGGAAACTACTTTAGCATTGTTTAGGATTTAGCTTATTTCTCCTTTATTAAGACTTTATTGGCCCCTAAAATATGTGCATTTGTATTTGTGTTTAAAAATTTAGATATAGGCCCAGCATGGTGGCACATGCCTATAATCCTAGAACTTTGGGAGGACGAGGTGAGAGGATTGCTTGAACCCGGAGTTTGAGACCAACCTGGACAACATAGCAAGATCTTATCTCAACAAAAAATAAATATGTAAAACATTAGCTGCGTGTGGTGATGAGTGCTTGTAGTCCCAGCAACTCCGGAGGCTAAGGCAGAAGAGCTTGAGCCCAGGTGAAGATAATGGTGAGCCGTGATGCTGCCACTGCACTCCAGCCTGGGAAACAGAGTGAGACTACAACTCAAAAAATAAAATAAAATAAAATGTAGATATGAATTTAAAAATCAGAGAAGCATGGATTAAAATACAGCAATATTATTTTAGTTAGTCAACCTTTTTTATTACTAAACTTTTTTATTTACAAAGTGGTTTCTGTAAGAATTAAAATAAAACAAAATATTTGGCAAAGTGTCTCACAGAAGTTCCCAATAAATATTAAATATTTCTTTAGGCCTATATTATGACCCTTCTCACAGCATGCACCAGTTATTTTTTAAAATGTCAAAAAGAGAAAAAAATCACATGGTTCTGAGTCAGTTATGTGCAATTCTCTCAAGTTGCTGGAATTCTCAGAATTTACAAACCACATTCAATAAATATTCGGTGAATTGTATTGATTTTTCTCAATTATATTTTTGTCCTAGAAATGATATAATTTGCTGACCATCAGATTGAAAAATTCTTATCAAAATACAAAATTAAAGCTGTGTTTTGTTATTCTAAGCATCGTATGCCTGCAGAGGAAATTAAATCTTTATTTAATATATCATATCACAACTACAGAAGTTCATGATAAATGACATGCATTAAAAATATTAAATTTTATTAGAATTGCAAGATGCTAGATGTAGTCTTGAAAAATGAATGAAAGGTTGTTTTTTCTTTCTTATTAAGCTTAAAAAGTCAGTGAGAAACATATAAATATGAAGTTCTAGATTTTGTAGTTCACAAAAATTTAAGCTAAAGGCACATTTTCTTCTTTTTTTCTATCAGAAGAAATGTAGTTTGTATAGTTTGAAAACAGTGGGGTTGGCCAAATAAATGGTGCATGCCTGTAGTTCCAGTTATTTGAGAGGCCAAGTTAGAGGGATTGCCTAAGCCCAGGAAGTTGAGGCTGCTGTGAGCCATGATTGTGCCACTGCACTCCAGCCTGGGTGAAAGAGTACGGCTGCGAACCAATAAATGAATGAATGAACGAATGGATGAATGAATAAATAAAATGAAATATGTTAAGGATAAAACAAAGTGGAAAGACTGTATGTAGTCCTTTGTTAGATGTGTGTATCAAAGGATAAAGTGAAAATGAAGATGAAGTCCTTGGCTTAGATTTCTTAGCAAATTGAGATACAAAATAGAAAGGGAATTTCAGAGAAAGGGTAGTAAGATTTAGTTTAGAGGTAATGAGCTTAGGAATCTGTGTGCCCTCCAGGTGCCAATGCTAAGACTGCAAAATGACGTAATTGAGAAGCTTGAGCAAGGTTGACTGAGACACTAAAAAGTGCTAGCAAATATAACTATGCAACTATAAAATTCATTTTATCTTATTAGTAAAGCTAGTTTTGTAGGGTTCCCCACTTTCCTTTACTTTTTACTCTGTCCTGAGCAAGAGATAAAGAATACAATGCCAGTCGGGCTTGGTGGCTCATCCTGTAATCTCGCCGCACCTTGGGTGGCTGGGGTGGGTGGATTGCCTGAGCCCGTGGGTTCGAGACCCGCCTGGGAAACTTGTTGAGCCCTCATCTCTACAATAAATCAAAAAAATTAGCCGGGTGTGGTAGCGCGTGCCTGTAGTTCCAGCTACTTGGAAGGCTGAAGCGGAAGGATCGCCCGAGCCCAGCAGGTTGAGGCTGCAGTGGCCGGGAGCGGCCATTGCACTCCAGTCTGGGCGACTGAGTGAGACTCCAACTCAAAAAAAAAAGATGTTCATTCTACCCAAGGCAATCTATAAATATAACACACTACCCATTAACATACCAGCAGCATCCTTTTCAGAAACTGGAAACGACAATACAGGAATTAATATGGAAACATAAATGACCATGACTAGCCAAAGCAATCCTCAACACAAAGGACAAAGCAATAGGTATCACACTCCCAGACTTTAGACTTTATTAAAGACTACAATAATCAAAACAGCCTGCTATTGATACATGAACAGGCATATTGATCAATGAAAGGGGATAGAGATTCTGAAAGTAAAAGCTCAATTTCTCAACCAACTCATCTTTGACAAAGCTTTGCCTCTACTATCAACCACTGGGGACAGGAGAACCTATTCAGTACATAGTGTTGGAAAAACTGACTGACCACATGCAGAAGATTAAAACAAAACCCCTACCTATCACCATACACAAAAATCAACTCTACATGGATCAAAGACCTAAACGCAAAACCTCAAACTATAAGAACCTTAGAAAATGCAGGAGACACCCTTATGGAAATTGGAACTAGCAACCAATTCCCGATCAAAACCCAAGTGCTTATGCCAAAAGAGATAAGATAGACAAGTGGGACCTCATCAAACTGACAAGATTCTGCAAAGTCAAAGAAACCATCAAGAGAGTGGGGAGACATCCCACAGACTGGGAAAAAATATTTGCCAACTGTATATCTGACAAAGGTCTAATATCCAAGATCTACAAGGAACTCAAACGTGCTGAAAAGAAAAAAATGAACAGCCCCATTACAAAGTGGGAAAAGATATGAATAACTTCTCAAAAGAGAACACATGAACAGCTAACAGATACATGAAAAAATGCTCAGCTTCACTAGGTATCAAAGAAATGCAAATTAAAACTTCACTGAGATACCACTAACTCCTGTCAGGATGGCCATCATCAATAACTCAAGAAACAACAGATGCTGGAAAGGATGCAGGCAAAAAGGCAACACTTCTACACTGTTGGCGGGATTGTAAACTAGTGCAACCTCTGTGGAAAACAATTTGTCGATTCCAAAGAGATCTAAACATTGACCTTCCTTACGACTCTGCAATTCCTCTATTGGGAATATACCCAGAGGAACTCAAATTACTCTATGAAAAAGATACCTGCACACACATGTTTATTGCTGCATTATGTACAATATCAAAAATACGGAACCAACCATGCTGTCCACTGAAAGAGGACTGGATAAAAAAATGTGGTACATATACACGATGGAATATTACACAGCCAGAAAAGAAAAAATTATGAACTTCGCAGCAACTTGAATGGACTTAGAGTCTATAATTCTGAGTGATCTATCACAGAAACAAAGAACTGAGTACTACATGTTCTCACTCATAAATGGACTTAGAACAATTATCGTAATACTGTAAGAAAGGGATTGGCAGTAGTGGACAACTGTCGGGGGTGGGGGGATACACCTCATCAACAAGGGTACCTCCATAATGAACATTTGTATACCTTACCCTGAATTGTAACTCACATCTTTAAAATTAAAAAAAAAGTAAAAAAAAAGCAAAAAACCAAAAGAGCAGATTTGGAGGAATATATTTGTTTATGTGGATGAAAAGCATTTGTATAGTTTGACCACACATTCTGTTGGAAAAGCAGTGGAGAAACAGAAACTCTTAAATGAAAAAGTGATATAAGCCCTGAGGAAGAGGGTTTGAAATACCAAACAAAACCATCTGTACATTTACCTTTTGACCTACTCATCTGACTTCTAGGAATTTGGGACCTACTCTGATGGTTTGCCACAACAGATATAAAACAACATTTAAGAACAAGGTTATTTTTAAATAATCCTAGATGTACAAACCCTGACGGGGTCACACATTGTCCTCAAGTAACAGACACTGTATCTCTAATTAACTGGTAAGAGCCATCCTCTAACAAGGAGAAGGTCCGTACTTCCGCATTCTGACAATTAAAGGAATCTGAGGATGAAAGATTTTCTTTCGTTCTTTTGGTTTGCTTTGTTTTTTAATTGGGATCTTACTCCCTCACCCAGGCTGGAGTTAGTGGCACAATCCCAGCTCACTGTTGCAACCTCAACCTCCTATGCTCAGGTGATCCTTATGCCTTAGCCTTAAGAGTAGCTGGGACTACAGGTGCCCTCCACCACACCTGGTTAAATTTTGAATTTTTAAAATTAGAGGTG
>CAUYQG010040584.1:0-22095 GCA_963574415.1 Tarsius wallacei
CGCACCTGTAGTTCCAGCTACTTGGAAGGCTGAGGCGGAAGGATCGCCGGAGCCCAGCAGGTCAAGGCTGCGGTGGCCGGGAGCGGCCACTGCTCTCCAGTCTGGGCGACAGAGTGAGACTCCAACTCAAAAAAAAAAAAATTCATTATAGACACAAATGTCCAAAATAGATAGCGATGATGATGATGATGATAACAATGGCGATATCATTTATTAACATTTATTGAGTATCATTATGAGACAGCCTTATTCTCAGTTGTCTGAGTCAGTATGTAATTTTCTTTGGCTTAATTTAGCTCAGTATTTCTCAAGGGAACCACCACTGGCATTTGGAGCAGGACAATTCTTCATTATGTGGAATTGTCCTGAGCATGGCAGAACATTCAGCATTACTGCTCACAGCCCACTCAATGCCAGTACCATTCCCCAGTCATGGAGGAAAACTTTTTTTCCCAAAGGCTGTCTCCTAATCTTCCCCCCAACCAGATTGTAGGGACAGTCCCACATCCAGTTGAGAATCACCAGTTAAGTGAAAAGAGTACTAAATTGGATGTCAAAACGGACATGATTATTAAAACCTTAAGGAAACTACATCACGAAATACAGTATCTATATGAATTTCACTACATAACTTCCATCTGGCGTCCCATTTGAGACCTTGAACAAGTCACTTCTCTTCTCTGAGTCTCAATTGCTTCTATAAAAGAAGAATCATAATCCTACCTCTGCCTGGTGGTTACAAGTTTCAAAAGATTTAATACATTACTAATGAAAATATTTACTCTATCCATCAGGACTGTATTTGCCTATAACAGAAAATTGACAGTAACAGCTCAAACAAGTAGGAGTTCACTGTTCCCACATCATAGGTATTCTGGAAACCAGTGGTCCACACTGATGCAGTGGCTTCATGATGTCATGACCAATATCCCTGGCTCCTTTGTCTTTCTGCAAGAGCTTTTACCATCATGGCTGCCCTCAGTCACAGGAGAGAGGCCCCCCTTCTGTACTCAATCTGTAGACAAGCCAGAAAAAAATAAAAAGGATCAAAGATGCAAGAAAAAGCTCCATCTAGATCAGAAATCTAAAACGTTCCCAGATATCCCCCAGCAGACTCCCATTTACATCTCACTGGCTGTCACGTGATCATTCCTACCTACAAGGGAGACTGGGAAATATATTTTTAGCTGAGTATATTGCCTCCCTGAACAAAGTTAAGGTTCTGTGAATAAGAAAAAAGGAGGGAATGGATAGTGGGTAGGAAATCAGCAATACCTGCCATACTTGGTCAACTACAAAGCCTTATGAAGGTGTGGGGCGGCACGATTATTAAAACCTGAAGGAAACTACATCACGAAATACAGTATCTATATGAATTTCACTACATAACTTCCATCTGGCGTCCCATTTATCTGCATTACTTAAGACTAAGTAAGTGAATGGTCTTATTTATATCCAAAAAGCATGGTGGCCCAATTAACAAGGGAAGCACATCTCTGCCCACATTTTAACATAGCAATGCAGAGTGAACAACCTTATGTGAAATGGACTCCAAAGAAAATAGCTCCCCCCATCATTCAAGGTAACAGAAGAAGAATAATACAACGTATAAATGAATATAGAAGACATGTTGGTTTAAGACCACCTGGCATCCATTTCCCTTACTTTGAATAATTGCAGCCCAATTTTCTTGTGGGAAATGACTTCTCCACATTGTGTGCAGACTGGTGGGACTGTCAGTCAATGGGGCCTGCTCAGGTGCCAGGGAACAAACTCTTGACCCAACCTCAGGCAATCTAACTCTGTCTTCTTGGTCTTTGAATTTTGAATGTAAAGGCAAAGAAGGAGAACAAGCAAGAAAGGGGAAAGAAAGAGAGAAGAATGGATGGAAGAAAGGAAGGGAGGGAATAAAGGAAGGGAGAGAGGAAGGAAGGAAGGAAGGAAGGAAGGAAGGAAGGAACGAAACCCGAGTATCCAGGCCGGGCTCTTCAGCTGTTATTTGATTCTGTGTGCTCTTCCATCTTTTCCAGTTAATTTCCTGATTTACTCAATCTAGTTGGGCCTGTTTTGCACCCCAGAACCTAGACAGATGCTCTTAGACCACACCCAATTCAGCTGTCTGCTTTAGCTTCAACCCAGTCTCCTACTAAAGCTTGACCAGAATCCCAAAGGACACATCTTCTCTGATCTCCAGTCTATAAAGACATGAATAAATACTGGAATGGCCAAAAGACTGGAAGGAACCAAGGAAATAAAGTCTCAGGGTGAGAGCACGTCAGAGAGCCCACTATTGGGAATCAGAGGCTATAATTTCTAGTTTGTGCTTTTTCTCTAACTGGGAATGGGACTCTGAGTACGTCTCTCAGCCTTTCTGCACCTCAGTGTCCACACTTATGGATGACTAAGCTGACTCTATCATGACAGCTTTCATAGCAGGCCAATGTTTTCTAACACTGTTACAGCCCCACCTGCCTAATGAGTTCCTACCTGTGTAGTCTTTAGAATTATAAGCCACACGTCAGCCTCCTGGACATCCCCTGCTCCTTGAACTTTGCTGCAACCACCTTGTCCCTTAAAATTTAAATAATTTTAAATTAGAGTCTTTATCTCACGGTTGGGGACACACTTCTCTCCCTCTCAAACACCTCCTGAGATAAACCAAGTCTTCCCTGGGTCAACTCTAGCTCCAGAGTCCCTGCTTCCAGTGAAGTTGCAATGGCCTCCATATCTCACTTCCTACAGGAACTGGCATGTTTTTGCCCCATTTCTTCCTGGTTGGCACCCCCCTGATCCCTTTAGCCACCCACTCAAGCCTTTACTGGAGGTTTGGGGCAACCAAGGTGGCTGCACGGCAGCCCAGTAGGGCAACAACAACTCCATGCTGGGCCCTCAGCTTTTCTGGTCACTGACCATTCTCTTCTGTTCTGGAGAGCATTACTGTACCTCCCCTCTTAGGCTCCAGCATCCTGTTCTGTTGTTTGTCCCCAGTTATTTCTCCTTTCACTTCTACCTTACTCTTTTCAAGTTCTTTCTCCCAACTCCGAAGTTTCCTGTTTGGGTTATTTACAGAGATGCTTTCCACCACTAAAACAGCCTATTACAGTGTTTGTGCTAAACAAAAGTTATGCTAAGAGGAATGTTGACCAAAGGTACTTAAACTAACAATTACCTTTTTTTTTTTTTTTTTTGCTGCTGCTGCACAAAAAATGCATCTCTAAAGATACTGATAACACCTGTTCCCTAGCTGAAGGCATAATGCAGCAGGCATTCAGGATGCATTTCTCAGAAAGCATTTGGCTGGGACAAAAAGGGTTTGCTATTTTGCTAGTATCCCTTAAATGGAAACAGTGTGGTTTCTGATGTACCAGGCAAAAAGAAAGAATCTGAGGACAGGCATGGTGGCTCACACCTGTAATCCCAGCCCTTTGAGAGGCCAAGGCAAGAGGGTATCACTTGAGCCCAGGAGTTTGAGACCAGTCTGAGCAGCATAGTGAGTCCCCATCTCCATAAAAAATAAAAAAAGAATTAAAAAAAAAAGAAAGAGACTTTGACATTCATTAGCTGTGTGGCCTTAGGAAAATCACCCATCTAAACCTAGACTACCTTCTGTAAAATGAGGGCCATAATAATACCTACTCCTTAGAATTATTAGGAAAATCAAATGAAATCAGACTTACAAAGCACTTTGCACAGTGACCAGCATACCATCATTCTTGCTATTTAGGGCATTTGAAAGTGAAATGAACATGGTGATAGAGAGTTATAAAGAGCACAGCACATGAAGAAGTCACTTGGGAAATGTGAAAATATAAATGAAAAACTATGTGCCGCAAAGACTTAACCTAAATAATGTGAACTCAGAACTCACATCCCTGGGAGAATACTGGTCTCACCGGCAAGGACTGGTTAAATAAAGAAGGCCAAAAACTGTAGATATGAATGTCATTATCTCAGAAAGAAGAAATGCTTTCATTTCTATTTTTCTTTTAAAAAGGAATAATGTAATACCATCCTTCATGCAAAGATACTGAGCACCAATATGAGAACATGAAATATTTTAATTCCTCCCAGGAGCTAGTTCAGTCGTACAGAGACTGAGAGTTTGCCAGAGTAACTGGGACATCTGAAAATGGAAATGTAATATTTAGACCTCTACATTGTTTCTTGAAAATGTTTCAGCCCCTGAAATGGTTAAAAGATAATCCTGCTGGCGGTGACCTCTGCATGTCAAAACAAATACAGCCTCAGCCTATGGTACAGAACTATATTTTCCCACTAGGCCTTTTAAAAATGAATCATTTTTGTTTGAATATAATTCAGCTGTTGCCTTTCATTTGGGGGCTCCAATTTGTTTGTTTCAAAAATTGATATGGAAAGATCCCATTTGAGGCCTTCCACAGGTATTGTCTGGTGTTCCTTTTTTATCTACATTGGACTGCCTTGCCTTTTCAGCTCCTGTTTGCCCCACCGATGAAGTACAGAACGTTGCAGAATGTAGCAGTACCAACTCCAAAACCTCTTTGACGAAGCATCTGTCTCTCAATCCCTTCTGCTCTGGCTGCTTGGACTACATCTTTTATTTAGCATTTACTTATTAAAGACCTAAATATATTGGAGCGATGCATACACAAACAAATAAGACCCAGTCATTTCCCTTCTGAGAGAAAAATCTAGCCTAAGAGGGGAAATAGGCCTATACACAAATAATTCCAGTCTGTAGTTACATACACTGAAAGATCTATATATGAGGCAGTAAGGGAAAATAGAGGACAGAAAGACATCTTGGCAGGGCTGGTAAATAAAAGCTTCAAAAGGCCCAGGAACTTCAATCCTGGGTAAGAATCCACAAAGTAGAGAAGAAATAGCTAAAGAACTGTTACTCAGAGGAAAATGGGACATATCAAACCCATAATAAAAAATAATCTTAGCTGACCATACTTAACGTAATAAAGAGGTATACCAGTTGACTTAGCACATCTTGTACTCCTTGAGATTATTGTGACTTGACCTTCTATTTTTCCACTCATGGACTTTCTGCCTCTATTACCTGCTAAACAAATAGCTCCCACAAAAGTTCCAGAAAGAAGAGAACATTGTCATTAGCAGAACTTGCCAGCACCCACATAACGGAGGACAAGGACACCATGTTCTCCATTCTCATGCAAGACATCTGACCTGTTCTTGTGAGAAGGATCCCAGGAACAGCACATGCTCTCTCAGTCCTGAGCAGGCTCAGTCCTGGATGTTCTCAAGCCCAAATAACGATTGAGAGGGCATTGTCAATCTCTTGCTGCAATCACCAAGGATTCTTTGTCATGTGTGCCCTTACCTCTTTAGAATTCCATCGTGCAAAGTCACTTGCTTGTCTTTGCTTTTATTACAGTTACACAATAACATGTGTTGGGATATCTTTGCTTTCAGTTACACACAGTAACTCATACCTTTGCACCCATTTTCCAAGAATGTGTAAGATGCCATTATTTGCTCTCCCCTGTAACTAGACACTTCATTCCCTGCATCTGGAGAAGGACCAGCTTCAGGGATATACAACCTGCACAGTGACACAAGGGCCCGTGCTCAGAAAGGCTCCACACTTGGTTTAATCCTCTGCTGTTGCCATCTTGAAAGGCTTAATAATTCTGTTAACAAGGGACACCCATTTTCATTTTGCACGGAGCCCTACAAATTATGTAGTGGGTCCCATCAAGAAGATGAACTGCTTCAAGGTGAATTTCTATCAAGCCCTGCTAGACACCTGCAATGGGAGCCATTACAGACTGGTTCTGAGTATAGCTTTTGACCACAGTGATCATTTTCACTGCCACTCACTTGGCAGGGTGACTATTACAAACCCTAAAGTTCAAGCAGTCCCAAAATACTTTTGACGTTTGATTACAGATAACTGATTCAAGCCAAAGGTAAGCATTGTCCTTGACCATTTTTGATCATCCGGTTTCTATGTGCAAAGACAGGCTGCTGCTCCTTCAAAGATCCTTCAAGTTTACAAACAATACCACCCCCAAGCACCGGTTCATAAAGTTTCCCATTCTATAAACATAATGTGTTATGCAGAATTTCACATTTCTCTTAGCATAATTTGATTAAGGGTGTGCAGAGTTGCAACAGATGTAATAAAAGTCAAGCCCTGTAATTTCAATTATTAAACACTTGTACCAAAGCCTGTACCTGAGCAGCTCAGTGGCTCATACTTGAACTGCAAGAGTAGTGGCTGAATGTCCAGAAAGGAGGGAAAGTATTTGACCAAATTGCTTTCTTAGCTGTGACAGAATTGAAAGGACTCTCCTTAAGATGAGTGACAAAAGGGGTCTATAAACTATGCATTTACCTTGGGAAATCCCATCACACACCTTAAGTCATGCCTTGAATTGCGATTGTCATTTTCTACCTATCCACATTGGCTACTGACACAGAACTGTCATGGGTTCTGATATAATAATTGGTCATTCACTCTCCAGAAGTCTGAGATCAAAAGTGTGCCTCACCAAATATCTGCTAGCTGGTGTTAAAACATTCTCATGTCCAGACTTCTTTAAGACAATGCAGAAACTCAATAGTGTGTGTGTGTGTATGTGTGTGTGTGTGTGTGTATGTCATGTGCAGAGAAGAAAGAAAGTTGGGGAAAGATGGTAAAGTGACAACTCATCCCTATTTACCATGACTATATAATGAGACACAGCATCTATAGAGTCTGGGTTTCAAACATGATCTTGAATTCACTGTGCTCAAGACCCAGGGAATATCAAATCAACCAAATTCACACTAATTTCAAACCAATAGCATAATCCAGCTGCCACTGCACTGTGTGCAGCAGAAATCCTGGACAGAACTGGTTGTGGCCAGGCAAGGAATCATGGGAACAGGCAGCCATTGTCTCATTCAGCATCCACAATGGGACAAACTTCCTGAAAATGACTATTCCTATGCCTGCGTAAAATCTACATCACAGTCTTCAGACTGCACATTCACAGCTCTCAAAACAATGTGTCGCGTGGCTTCTGCAAAAATGAACAACTTTACAGCCTTCCCGTAGGCACCTTGACAGCATTCGTTCTGCAGGTATGTTCTGCCCTTATGTTGCTAACGCAATTGGGGAAAACAATAGAAATCAAATTCCTCGTTTTGAAATTTTATCTCTCCACATTCAGAAATCCTGCATTTTTGTTTCTAATGTATCTGTAGGAAATACTGGTCTATACACAGTTACCTTGGAAATCTTGAAGTTATTCTATTGCTCACTGCCCACATCTAAAAAGAGCTTAATCTTTTAAAAGAATGAAATCATGTCCTTTGCAGCAACATGGATGGAGCTGAAGATCATTATCCCAAGTGAACTGACTCAGACACAACACTAAACACCACATGTTCTCACTCATACACAGGAAGTAAATGGTCAGAAAGATGGAAATAATAGACACTGAGGATACCAATAAGGGGGGAAGGGAGGAAGGGGCGCCAAGCTTCAGAAATTACCTGTGGGGTACAATATTCACTATCTGGTGAATGGGTCACCTGAGACCCAATCCCCACCACTACAAAATATGTCCGTGTAACAAATATGCCCGTGTGCCCCTTGAATCTAAAACAGAAATAGAAAAATAAATAGAGCCTATGGCTTACTTCCTTCAGCAAACTTCAGCTCAATAGGCTGGCATTTGTTCCACGTAGGTAACTCATTCTTCCACTCTTTCCCTTCCAAGTCATTTTCAAAATTGGATAGTTATGTATTTCATTCACTTGTTTAATAAATATTTATCATGCATCCACAATGTGGTACATGCAGAAAGGTACAGATTTTCCCTGGTCCCTGCCGGCTAGGTACCCACAGGTCAGTCTGAATGAGGCTTTTGAGTGGCTCTGAGCTTCCTGAAATTTAAGACCCCAGCCTGTGCCTCTGCCTTGACCAAACTCAGAATTTGTTGACTAAATGCACTGGGTAAACTTTGTCTTATAAATAGGGCTTTCTAATTAACAAAGACATTCCAAAGCCAAAGGGGTAAGTCAAGCGTGCTATCAGTTGAGCAGAATTTGAAAATAAAAATCACTCTGACAACCTGCTCTGAAGAATATTTTCTCTTGCTGATGGACATGCTGCCAGGTGGGGAAATGTGAAAGGATCTCTTTCATATTTGCTGCCTCGGAAATGGTCACAGGCTCTGTTGCAATTTGTCATGGCCCAGGTCCGCTTGCACTAGGGGCTGACAGAAGCTTGTTAACGCCGAAAAGGCTTCTCTCCTCAACCCTTCGGAAGCTGAATGTCACTGATACGGCTATCTCAGCCTTTAGTGGGAACAACCTGTCTCACTTTCCTAGAAGGCAGCGAGGTACGAATCTCCAAGAGCAACAATTCACCTTTTCAAATTACAGAGCCCAGGAGTGGCAGAGTGGAGAAAATGCAGCTGCTACAAAACAAGGGAATTACAGGCGGAAACGCTGTTCAAACAGAGCAAGGGGAAGCTCTGTTGGTGCTTAGCTTAAAATTTCATCTGAGCAGAGGCCACGAATGCTCTGCAGGCTGCCAAAGCTCTATGCAGCATCTAATATTTTTGTTAAATACAAGATCCAAGAACATCATAATTCTACTTTAATACAATTCAAGTCCTCAGATACACTGTGAGAATGAATTCAAAGGCTTAAAAATCTTTCACTCAACAACTAGGCATGATTTCACTGTGATTGATCAGAGGTGATTCCAGTGCCCCACAAAATTTGTTTTTAAAGGATTATTTTATCCAGAGTGGTTGCTTTTTAATGATGCTATCTTAATTTGCTATTAAACCTGTTTCATCTATAGTCATCCAACATTGTTTATCTTGTTCATTTAATTTTAAAGTATTCTTAATTTAAGGCTATTACAAATGTTTGATGGCTGTGGAAGAGAATTCAGAATAGGCGCTCCACAAAAATATCACAAAAAACATGGTCAATGTATTATAGCTATAATCTGGCTTAATAAACACAATACTATAAACTGTTTTAGTAAATTAAGAAATAACCATTCTAGAATGTGTTATAAATTCCATTTCTAAATATACCTTAAAAAAAAAACCCCTGTGTTTCTTTATCTTGGAATTCTTACCAGTGTAGATTTCACATTGCAATGGTAATTATGCTTAATAATCCTGTGTTCAAATATTTCCCATATAGTTTTTAATCATCTTTTCCCTAAAATAAAATTCTGAGCATTTAACCTATACATGTTGGCTTTCAGAGATCTCATTAAAAAATTATAGTCAAATAAAGTCATAATGATACTGAACACACACTGTATTGAGCGTAATATACAACTACACCGTCTCTTGTTCCTACTTTGACTTCATACATTCTTATCACAGTATAACATTCTGCAGAGTGCTTCAGTACAAAACGGGTACAGGACACAGCAACACCATAACCACTACAGAAAAGTTTGACGGTTTTCTCCCTGGAAAATACCAAATCTCAAAATCCTACACACTAGCTCATTTTCATTTTCTCTTCACCATAAGTCATTTTCATATCTAAAAGCAGCTCTTGGCTGAAGCCTTCTACTCTCTGCAGCATGTTACTTTCTTTGCAAATTCACTTTCAGGAAACATGATAAAGAAAACCAACATATCCCACGGATATCCCAAGTAAATCATTATAAATTTGCATTCTCTTTTGCACTAATTTGGATGGAAAGCAAGTAAGAAGAGGAAAAGCCCTTTTCTCAGATAAAACTTCGCTGCTTTCATACGCCTCCATATACTGTGTTAAAGGCAGGAAAAAAAAAACCACTCCAAACAGATACTGCTGTCACTTTGCTCACCAAAGCTGCTGCTACCATCGCCAACAATATGCTCACAACTAATTTTTGAGGCTTCTGTTCTCATCATTAGAACTTTTTTACATTACGTACTTCCAAAAATATACATATTTTTCTGAACCAACCTCAGGACCAAAACACAGGTCTCTGCTTCCAGGTTCCCCATCTTAACTCAACAGTAATCAAAACCAAATGCCTTCAAATCCTCAAGGGGTTGCTTCTTCCTTTCTGTACTCAAAAGAGTTGAACAAGAAAGTAGTGTGTGCTTTTTCTTCCACTCCCAGCTCGGTTTTTGCCTTTAGAATTTGAGGATTCGTTCCCATTCCTGGGCACCTGACAGGCTGTGATTTACATGTGAGAAAACAACTCCCAGGTTATTACTCTGGAGGCAGAAGCTGCTCCCACTGGGGTTAGCTGTCTTCCAGGAAAGATCGGGAAATGAAGGGTGGGGCAGGGGAAGCAGCGTCTCTCTGAAGCTGTATGGGACAAGTAACACAGGGAAGGAAGTCCAAAGGAATGGAGGCAAATATAAAAAAGAATATTATTTATTATCTTCTTTATTAATACTCACACGGAACCTTCGCTTTTTACAGTAAAGTCTACTTTAGAAGAATGCCTCCTCAGTTTATCACGCCCAGTGGGGCTTTCTGTTCCTGGACCACTTCCCCTTTCTCCACCCCCACCCCCACATCCAAAATGACTCTTACATGTTCACAGATACCACGAGAATTTTGTAAACAAGATTTGGGCTACTGGAACTTGATTTCATGAACATCATCCCGCTTCAAAAATGGAAGGCGGGGGGGGCGGGGGAACAGGGCGGTGGTGGGGACAGGGCGGGAATGGGAAAAAAGGGATTGGGAGGAAAGACGAGGAGGGGAGGAGGGGCACCTGGTCAGAACTTTCAAGTCTTGCCTTTTCTGAGATGGGTGTGTGTATGTGAGTGTCGTGGCTGTTCTTTGAAATGCACTGACTCAAAACATCGACAGCAAGTGCCCGCGTGGCTATTTATATTATATATCTATAATAGAATATGTGGGCTTCCTCAGTTTGGGTCTGGGCTGTGTTTGTTCAAACACACTACAATCCTCTTCGTGGGCATCTCCACGGGGCCTCGGGTCTCCGGGGAACCCCTCTCAGAGCCGGGGCTTCCGAAGCAGGGTCTTGCTGAGGTCTTTGACCTCCTCGGGGCTGTTGACCCGCTCGTAGCCCAGCACCGCCATGGGCTGGTAGCAAAACTCCTCCACCTGTTTGATCTGCTGGAAGGTGAGGGCGGTCCGCCAGGCGTTGGCGGCCTGCGTGGCGTTGCGAGCGGACACCACGAAAGGCTTGGAGGAGGAGCCCGAGCCACTGGTCATGTTCAGGGCAAACTGCTCCATCTCGGGGCTCACCAACAGTCCCACAAAATCGTATACCCTCCGTAGCGTCTTCACGGGGTCTCCCACCAGGTCCTCGTACCGCACCACCAGGTAGTGGCCCTGCAGCCAGTCCGGGGGCTGCAGGGCCGTCTGCAGCGTCTTGGCCATGCTGTTGCAGATGACCTCCATGGCGCCGAGCGCGTGGTAGTCCGCCGGGCCGCCCACCCCCTCCTTCTTGGCGCCGAGCTTGTGGCCCGCAGCCTCCAGGAAGGGCACGCGGTGGGCGCGCGGGTCCCGGCTGCGCACCACCTGCAGGCTCTCGCGGATGAGGCCGTGGCGCGAGCGGATGCGCGAGCTCGCCACCGCACGCGGGTCCCGCACCAGGTGGATGACCTTGAGGTCCAGGGCCGGGTCTCGCAGCAGCGGCGCCAACACCGCCACGTCGAAGACGCGCACGCCCTTGATGACCAGTGTGCGGTACTTGCGGCACTCCTCCTCGAAGCGCGCCAGGCGCTGCGGCGGGCACTTCTTGCACACGCGGTCGTCCACCAGCCCCACGACCTCCTTCCGGTAGGCGGGGCACAGCGGCGACGAGCACACCACCTTATTGGTGGCGGCGCCGAAGATGCCCAGCGTGGTGAGGTTGCGCCCCCCGCTGCCCGCGGGGCTGTACAGCTGGAAGACCGAGAGGTCGCAGCGGTAGAGAGCGCTCAGCATGTCCCGCGCTGCCCCCTGCAGGGACACGGCGTCCCCCGGATACAGCTTTTGCCACACGTGCCACACTGGCTCGTAGAGGAAGAACACCTCGGGGTTCTGGTTGAAGAGCTCGCCGAAGAACGACGAGCCCGAGCGCCACGTGGTGAACACGTACACCAGCTGCCGCTTGGGCGCGCCGCCCCGCGCGCCCGGAGTTCCATTGCTCGGAGGGGCGGCGGCCCCCGCCGCCCCGGCCGCGGCCGCGGGAGCCGCCCCGACGGCAGCGGCGGGAGGGCGGTAAGGGGTGCGGGGATCCAGGCGGGTATGGGCGCGGGGCGGCGCGGCGGGAGGCGGCCCCGGGCGCCCCCAGCTGCCCCCGGCCGCCCCCGCTGCGGCGCCCAGCGGCCCGTCGGGGTTGCACTGCTGCAGCGGCTCCTTGTGCCACTTGTAGTCCAGGAGGTTGAGCATGGTGAGCACCAGCAGCAGCGCATAGCCCGCGCACAGCACCAGCGCCTTCCTGCGGAACACCTTCATTCCGAGAGGGGACGCGGGCCAGCGGCGTCCCGGGCGCCGGGGCCACGGCGGGAGCAGGGCGCTCGGCGCGGCGGCAGGCGCAGCCTGGAGCAGCCGGGGGAGCGCGCCCGGGGGCAGAGCTCGCGGCGGGCTGCGGCTCATCACAGGCACAATCCGGGCCGGCGGCGCGGCGGAGGCGGCCCTGCGGCCCGGGAAGGGGACGCGACGGGCTGGCTGCGGGCGCCGGGACTGGGGCCGCGACTCCGAGGCGGGCGCGGCGGCAGCGGCGGCTGGTCCCCAGCGCCCAGAGCTGGCTCTCCCATGGCAGCGGCTCCGGGAAGGACCTGCGCGGGGAAGCGGAGTGAGCGGGTGCGCCCCAATCTCCCTCCCAGCCTCTCCCTCCTCCTAAGCAACCACGCACCCCCGGGTCCGCCCGGCCTGCCCCGCTCACCTGGAGCCGAGGGCGCGCCCCGGAGCGGCCCGGGATCACCGCCGGCGGACTGTCCTGCTGTCACTCGTTCCTCGATTTCGCTCGCTCGCGCTCCCGCTGGGGGTCTCCGCGCCTTCGGGGGCGCCGAGGGGCTCTGCAGCCTTGTCTCTGGGCAGAGTTTCCGGGCAGCGGGAGCCCTGCAGCTCGGGAAGGAAAACTTTCACCGGGCCCGGAGCCCTGCCCCGCGCTCCGCCGAGCCCGGCGCGTCCCGGCTCCGGCGACGTCGCCTCGGCACTCTCGGGACCGCAGCTTCCTGCCTCGCTCCGGGGGACGAAGCCGGCCGGGAGCGACGGCGAGGGCCGGCTCACACGGGACCCAGCTCCCGGCAAAGCGGCTCTGCCTCTCTCGCTTTCGGCCTCCGCGCGGCGAATCTTCCCATCTCCCTGGCGGCGGCGGATGGGGCACAGCGCGACCCCGCAACGGCGGCGGCGGCGGCTGCTTCCATCACCGGGAGGATGCCCGGGCGGGCAGCGCAAGCAGCCCCCGCCGCTCCGCAGCCTCCGACTGGCCCGAAGGACCCTGGACACACAGCGCCAGGCAGAGAACCCGGGTCCGCAGCGCGCCCCTACCCGCCCCGCCCCCGGCACCAGCCGCTTCTGGCCAACGAGGTATCAAGGCAGAGAAAGACCCCGCCGCCGCCGCGCGAAAGCGGCGCCCGGGAGGATGCTGCTGCCCGCCTCCCCCTACGCCGAGCGCCCGCAACACGCTCGGGCCGGCCTCTGCGCGGCTCCTGCCAGCCGGCGCCGGGTTGGTGCGCGCCGCCGTCCGTCGCCGCGGCTCCGCCCCTTCGCCGCGCAGCCCTCCCCCTTCGGGCCCGCCCCGCCCCGTCGCCGCGCCGGGTAGCCACCGCCGCCGCCTCGGGGGCTGGAGTCGCGACCCGGCTTGCAGCGACGCCGCTCGGGCGGTCATCCGCGAGTCCGCGGGCGCAGCTCTCCGGGCGCGAAGCGCCGGGCACGGACGCGGAACTCGGAGCGCATCGGCGGCGGGAGCTCCAAGAGATTTGGCCTCTGCGCGCGGCTGCCGGACTCGGCCCCATGTTTTGGCTTTCGGAAAGAGTTGGCGATAAAGTTTGGCCAGAAATCACCCATCGGCCGTCCGCTCCGCACTGACCCCGGGGTCCACACGGCCCGCCCCTCCGGGAGCCAAGGACGCACCCGCGCCGCGGAGCGCTGGGAGGACGCGGAGCGCCGATCCCCAGCCGCGGACACCCTGCTCGCCCTCTCCAGCTGGTCTGTGGCTTCTCCCTCTCGGAGGAAGTAATAAATCTTTCTAACCTTGAGGTCAAAGAAGACGCTTCAGTTTTCCGGAGAGGTGTGCTGGCGGGGCGTCTCCTCCGTGCCTTGCTGGACCCACGGACAGGCCCGCTCCGGTTTTATTGCGCCCCCAGCAGATGCTCTCCCCATTTCTGCTCTTGGCGTCCACTGTGATTGACGTCCCTTGGAATTGGGGTGATGGAGGAGGGGGGCGACTCTCTGTTCCAGTTTATAGTAAAAGACTTGTCCCGCTTCCTGGTTTTAGAGATGAAAGCAAAGGACTTGACCCCAAAGGAAGCACCGTGGCTGGAAGTAGGACATCAGTTTTTAGTTGGTTTGGGTTGGTTTGCGTGCATTTTTTTTTTAAGTTACCGGAAAAGGCTCCCCTTTCTCCCTTTCTCCCCTCCCTCTCACCCTCGAGAACACTAAGCAGTAGCCTCAACTTCGTCTGTAAAATGGGGACAGTTATAACAGCCTCCGGAGATTGAACGGTGCTTGGCAATCGAGAGCACACAAGGAAGATCCAGACCCCAGTTCAGGCCTCCAGGGACGCAGAGGTGAATCGCTGCGGGTGGCGATGCTCGGCGCCCGCGGATAAACAGAGCACTCGCCCGTCCCTGGAGGTTTGGTGCCTCCTGTTCTGATGAAGTTTTTAGAAGTTGATCAGAGTTCGTGCCGCATTATCTTTGTACTATTTGGGGCAGCCTCTCAGCCAGAGGACCCTGCTAAAGTTAAAATGTTGCAGTTTGCGCCGTTCGTCTTCCGTGAGTCTTACAGAATCTTCTGAGTACAAAGACCCTGGAAAAGCGAGTTGACTTGCTTTCCATGAATTTGTAACTCGCTTTTTACGGGTTTAGTTTCAGGGTAGAAAAATGTTCAAAGGACTTGATAGAGCCCCGTGTTCCTGAAAAATCCATAATGCCATGAGTATAGTTCAGCTAATTTCTCCCCGGGATGGGGTAGGAGATTGGCGGGGGGGAGTTGAGCTCAAATGCCCCAGCTTTCTCAAGCTGCAGGGCAGAACCTCTGGGAGAGGCCAAGACTGACGGAAGTATTTAGTCCTTGTTTACTGAAGGCGGTAGAGTTGAATGAAATGCCTGCCCGCCTGCCCTTCTCTGGACTCCCCCACCTTCACTTGCTGTCTCAAATGTCACTGTCCCTTCTTCACTCAACTCCTTCCCCCACAAAAACTAAAGGGAAGACCCATGGAAGAGAGGGAGAGTCGGGAAGGAAAGGACATCTCAGCCCTTAATACTCAGCGTGACCCCAAGAAAAATAATTTCTAAGAGCTTTAATTTAGTCTCTGGCTTTGTGCTTCCCCAGAAAACACTGACTTGCGCCCGTCGATGTGAGGACCCTTTTTAAAACAATTGTTTGCCTAGAAACATATTTGTTGCACTTTTGTAACACTTTCCTGGAGTTGGCAAAATAGTCAATCCATTTGCCAGACGCCCCCACAGTCAGTGCTCAGCTGTGAGTGCTCGACTGGCATAAATTTGCAGGTTCTGGCATCCCCACCCTCTCCTTGCTTGCAAATATTTCACCATTTTTCGTGGTGCCGTGATTAATTCTGAACTTTGTTATGGCGCACGACATCCAAAAACTTGATAATGCCCCCCTCCCACATTTGTTTTGAAATTCCTTTCCATTTTAATCGATTTAGCCTTTTAGCACAGTAATGACCCAGTCACAATAATTTCATTTGCAGAAGATCCCGTGGTGCCACACGGCTGTCTTTAATTTCAACTGTTTAGTTTAGCTGGTTGCAATTCAGTCTTTTCCAAGGTGTTCCTTCAGCCATCCCCTCCCCGTTTTCTTCTACTGTTATGTGCTGTTGGAAACATGCTGTGGCTTTTGCCTAATCCTGGACAAATAGGGGGCCTAACCTTCTGGATGCTGTAGGCCCAGTACCCAACCTGTGGAAAATGGCAGGGAGATCTTCTAGGACCTTCCTCCAGGGCCTGAATGGGGGAAGGTCGAAGGACGTAAGGTGGGGTTTACCTGGACAGTTCCCAAGCAGACCAGTCGGTGTCACTGGGCACCTTTGGGAAACATCAGCCCCCCGGGCACCAAGATAGATTTAGATTCATCCTCTCATATTTTCAACAAATGTGCATTTTCCATGGAACTTGAGTGTATGGAATTAGGTTAATCACAATCCTTGATTTAAGACATAGTCTAAGAATGGCCCTTTTAAATTTGTTTTAATATAATGACTATGTACGAACACGTTACACAACCCAAAAACTCCAGCGGTAACCACGCTACTTAGTTTATAAACTTAGATGAAATAGTTAAGTTCCAAAAGGGGAGAAAAACTTGACAATTTCAAAAGAAAATAGCCTGATTAGTCTTATGATTACAGGGAAACTGACGTAGCCATTTAAAATCTTCCCAAATCAAACAAAAAAAAATAGGCCTGGAGGGATTTAAAGGAGGGTTCTAACAAACTTTCAAGGGCTAGATTGTTTCTATTTTACATAAACTCTTCCAAAGAAGAGGAAAAAGAGACTACTTCCCCCAGCTCATCCAAAAGGTTTAATAACTAGAGGAAGACTTCAGAGAAGGAAATAAGTCCTATTCTCTGATTAATATATACATAAAATTCTTAAAATATCAGCACAACAAATTACTCAAGGTGGGGGGGGAAATACAATACACTACAATCAAGTTGACTTTATCCCAGGAATATAGGGACAACTTAACAAATATTGAGTAAGCACCCATAAGGTGCCAAGTCCTGGTCTAGTAAGCTGGAGGCAAGAGTGAAACAGGCAGACCTGTGCCTGCCCTGGTGAAATTTACATTCTAGAGTAGGAGACACTCAGTGTACCCACATTCAAACAAATAAGGTTGTTTAAGTACTGTAGAGGAAACAAAGTAAATCAATGTGACAGTCTTGACTGGAAGCAGCTACTGTATTTATTTATAGGTGCTACAGTTTTTTGTTTGTTTTTATTTTAGAGTTGTGAGGTACATGTGAAGATTTGCTGCATAAGTAAATTATGTACAGATGAGTTTTGGGCTTCTAGCGAGCCCTCTCTTCCCCAGTAGTGGACCTGGTACCCAGTGTGTGGTTGTGTGTCCCCTATCCCCCCTCCCTCCTCCCTCTTTTAGCAGTGCCCAGCATTTATTGTTCGTGCCTTTGTGCTGACATGTCCACTGGTCAGGACCCGCTTATGAGTGAGAGCATGTGGTGTTCTGTTTTTTGTTTCTGTGATAGTTCACTTAAAATGATGATCTCCAGCTGCATCCATGTTCCTGCAAAGGACATGATTTTGTTCTTCTTTGTGGCTGCGTAGTATTCCATCATGTATATATACCACATTTTGTTTATCCAGTCCACTTTCAATGAGCATCTCTGTTGGTTCCGTGTTTTTGCTATTGTGAATATTGTGGCAACAGTGACTTTAAATTGGGAGAGTGACATTTGCAAAGAGCAGGTGAGTCTTGCAAAGAATGAGGACAAGGCCAGGCGAAAACCGAGGAATGAGAACTACATGCAGATGAGCCAGTGAATACAGAAGACCTAAGATGAGATGAGGCTGACGTGTTTAAAGAACAACAGGAGGTCCAATGTGGCTGAGCCCAGTGCAAAAGTCATGATGTCCACCTGCTTGGGCATGCCTGCCTTGCCATGCCTCAACATTAGGGGTCTCTTTAACATTAGACTTTAGAAAGCAATTTGTCAAGGAGCCCAAGAAGGATGTTCTGTGAGATGTGCACACAGGCTTACTTCTCCAAGAACATTTGTAGCTAATTTCTAAATGTGTCGCCCTGGTGGTGTCCTTGATTGAGCACCTCTCTCTCCTCCCCACACTCCGCCCAGATTTGCACAACCTTTTGGCATCTTCGCCTTTGAGACCTAGCCCAGCTGTCCACTTCCTGGGTCTCACCCTAGCCTTGAGGGTTGGCAACACAGTCTTGGAGTTTCTTTCTGAAGTTTTTTCCTTCCAGACATCAGAGGACAGGGCCTAGCTAACTGGACCAGGCAACGTTCCACCACCGCAGCTCTAACCACTGCCTTCTCTAGTCTACCAGCCATTCCTCTGTCCCCTAGTGGGTATCCCGCACCCAATCTCTCTTCCTTTGGCAACAACGTCTGAACCACCCCACCCCATTGTATGTAGCTTTGGTGGGACCTTCAGCCAAGGCACTCCTCCCTCCTCCCAGGGCTCAGGTACGTGGCCCAAGCTCAGCCAGTTAGATTCTTTCCATGAAAGTTCCGCTCATTCATTCATTCACTCACTCACTCATTCATTCATCCTGTATATACTGACCTCCTACCATGTGCCAGGCAGTCTGAATCTTCAGAAGAAAGAAGGAAAATGTTGCTGCCCTCTCGTCCCAACAGGGGAGCCCTAAAATGATGGCCCGTTCTCCTCGTCCCATTTAAGTCTGTTTGTTTCTTCTTTAAATTCTTTAATGTCCTTAAATTCATTTTCTTTTACAAATCCCTCTCTCCTCCCCACTAAGTTCCTCAGAGTCCTTTTCTGTAACTTACAATCAAAAACTCCTGACAGGGAGGCTTACTGCCTAATTACAGCTGTGGTTTCACCCATGCTGTTGTCTCTGCCATGCTCTCCTTCTGTCCTTGCAACAGTACTTTTTCTTGGAGTCCCTACCCCAACTCCTGGTTCCTAGCCAGCCAGTCCTCCTAAGGACTCCATCCCAGCCCCACAGCACCATCAGTGTCCCCACCATTCACCACTTTCCCTGGCCTTGGTTGTCACCAGCACTGACTGGGCTGCTCGCTGATGATCCCTGACAGCCAGGGCTGCCTCACACTAACTGGTATCCTTCTCTAGTGGAATTCACTGCCAGAAACCATATCATCAGTATCTCCTGAACTCTGTTTCAAGGATCTTTTTTATGATTTATTTTTAATTTAATTGTAGCCCCTTATTTATAATTATTTTAAATAATTAAACAAAAGTATTATTTAAAATAAAATAAGTATTTGTATTATTTATTAATAAATGATAAATAGGTCCTTTTGTTATTTAATTAAGGAGACTATCTTTCTGAAGGAACTATCACAGAAACAAAAAACTGAATACCGCATGTTCTCCCTCACAAGCAGGCCCTCATCACTGGACACAAGAAAACAAAGATGGGAGCAACAGATGATGGACAGTGTTAAAAGAGGGAGGGAGAAGGGATGAGGGGCGCACAACCACACACGGGTACCAAGTCCACTACCAGGGGAGAGAGGGCTTGCTAGAAGTCCAAACCTCACCTGCGTGCAATTTGCTTATATCGTAAGACCTCACATATACCCCACAACTCTAAAATAAATAAATAAATGTTATTATTTAAATAGCAATTTTGTTATTTAAAATCATTATTGTTTAAAGATTTTATTATTTAATGTTATTATTCGATATTTTGTTCCTTAAAATTATTTCTGTTATTTATTAATAATAGACTGTTATTTAATTATAACCCCCTATTTTTCAAAAAAGATAGTAGGAACATGAGGTGGTTCACAAAGGTTTTTTTAAAAGTTTGAACAAAGGGAAAATAACATAAAGCCGGGGGTGTGGTGTGTGTAGCAATTCATCCCATGAGGCCCTGTGCATTTGCTAGAGGTGAATTTTAAAAATTGGCTCTGAGCTTCCTAGTAACCATAGTAAAGAAGAAAAATTGCTCAAGGGATTGACAGCTTTGCCTGACCTAGAGAGTCAGGAAAAAAATATGACCTTCCTTCAACAATATGAATTCATCCACGTGATTTCTTTATTTGGTGTTTTATTCCCAATAAAAGGAATCGCACAATGTCTGGTTTATAAGTGCTCAGTAAGTATTGACTGATTTAGCATGGGTCCTTATAAAAGAATTATAGATTTTGTCCTTAAATATGTCTCTACTATAAAAACAACTGTAGAGTCAAGGAAGAAGGTGCTAGTCCTTTTAAGTCAAATCTTTGCAAGCAAATGGTATAATGTCAGTGCTCACTCACGAAAGGCAGTTTAAGGTGGGCTGCATCCCCCCCTTTGATGACTGAGCCTGCTGGCTCATCTCAGCATGCTTTGCAAAGCTATTTGCCATGCCAGAGTTGGTAGGACAACTAACTTCTAGGAAAAGGCGTCTTGAACAAATTACTGCCCAGAAACAAGAGACCCAGCTTCTGTCACCTCTTTCCACAGCTCCATGCCAAATGCCTCCCGACAGTAGTAGAAGCTGTGTCCTGTGCTCACGTCAGCTAGAAAGTGGTCTTGAAGCATTTTGAAAACATCGCATTTCCCTGGGGCTTTCCCCCTCAGCTTCCCATGATTTGTGACTTATGAACCCACCAGAAGGGGTTGAAATTGAGATCGTGCATCTGACCGCTGACCTTCCCCTGGAGCTCCAGTTTGTGGGAATTCCTCCTTGTTCTGTCCACTGGGGCCTGCCCCTGTCGGTTGGGTGCTTGGAAGCCAGGCCTCCTCATATCCGGGTCACAGAGATGGCCATCCCCTGGCACTGTGGACATACTAGACCTTTCTCCCACCTGGTCCTACCTAATCACTCCTGAGACATGAGCCTCACTAAAAACATCTGAAAGCCAGAAGAAGCTTTGCCAGGTTTTAGTCTATGATCGGAAAATGCTTTAAAAATAAGTAACCAGTCACCAGAATCAACTGTCATAAGGAAGTAGAGATAATGTCACATTAGTAGAAACTCCATGAGACATTCACGTGGCTCTGCAGTAATAGAATTCTGTTTAAAACAAACAAGGAGATGTCTACTGTAATACTCCCATGTCTTCAATGTCACTTCTGCCTCAGATGCTGCAGTGTCTGGTAAAAGATTGTCAGTTGGAAAACCTCTTTATTGACAGAAGAAATTAAGTTCCTTGAAATTTAGAAACAAGACAGAAGGACTCATGCACAGAATGAGGAATCAGCCCTAGATTAATTCCCTATAGTTCTTGTTCTGTGTTCTTGGAGAAGACATGCGATCTCTTTAGGCCTCCGTTTCTTTCCCCATCTGTAATACAGAGATAATAGCTGTCTTACAGAATGGCTAGGAAAAGCTGGGGAGAACACAGAGGTAAGGCACATCACATAGCACCGGGTGGTTAGGAAAGAATAATTTCTCCCCAAGGTTAAGGGCCTCTTCCCCGCAGGGAGGAGACAAAACTAGTCAAAAGAAGAATTCGGGGTCTACAGGAAGCAGGATACTGTATTGCTTTCTTTACCTCTTTCTTGATAGGGACATGGGGAATTTGGTTTGATGAGGGCCTTTGGGGAGGGGCAGGGAGGTTTGTGGCTGTGGTTAGTGGGGGCGGAAAGAAGGAAAAGTGGGTTCAGTGGTCAGCAGAGAGTGCATCACAGCAAGCTTACCTGTGAGTTTCATTGGCCTTGACATCCACTGGGCCTTGCTGTTCAAAGTATGGTCAGTGGTTCAGTCAAATTGGAGTCACCAGAGAGCTTGTTAAGACTTCAGAATCTCAGGGGCCAGAACTCCTGATTCAAAATCTGCATTTTTCACAAGATCCCCGAGTGATTGGTCTGCACATTAGAGTTTGAGAAGCATAGTAGTGGCCACTTTAGTATCTAATGTTAGGTAAACACAATAAATAACTCGGTGTTGTACATATTGGTGGATGGACCCCTCTTCTGTTGCACAAGTTTCTCACATGGCTAGTAGAAAGTTCCCGAGCAGCTGCTAGCCCATGAGAATCAAAAAGAGAAGTCGCCGGGCTTGGTGGCTCAGCCTGTAATCCCGCGCCTTTGGGAGGCTGAGGTGAGTGGATTGCCTGAGCCCGCGGGTTCGAGACCCGCCTGGGCAGGCGAGACCTCATCTCTACAATAAATCAAAAAATCAGCCAGGTGTGGTAGCACGCACCTGTAATTCCAGCTACTTGGAAGGCTGAGGCGGAAGGATCACCGGAGCCCAGCAGGTCGAGGCTGCGGTGGCCGGGAGCGGCCACTGCACTCTAGTCTGGGCGACAGAGTGAGACTCCAACTCAAAAAAAAAAAAAAAGAGAAGTCT
>CAUYQG010040588.1:0-13421 GCA_963574415.1 Tarsius wallacei
TCCTGGATGCAGCAAATAATTTGGTCATGTTTTCTTATCCAGTTTACCATTCTGTGTCTTTTCAGTGGTACATTTAGTCCATTCACATTCAAGCTGATTGTTAAAATGTGATTGCTTATCCCTGCCATGAGGTTCTTATAAAGCTTTTTCTTTGTTTGTTTTATTTTGGCTTTGGGGTTAATATATGTGTGTTTTCTTAAGTTTCTTGTTGTGCTGTATTCTCTGTTGATACTGTGCTAACCTGTTGTGGTCATTTTTTTTTTAATCTATCTTCTGTGCTTAATACTTTTTAAAATGTCTACTGCATAATCTCTTAGGGATTGAATGTTTGGGAAGGATTTTAATTCTCCCTCACTGATGAAGTTGAGCTTGACTGAGGAAATTCTTGGTTGAAGTTGTTTATCTTTGACAACTTTGAATATTGGACTCCAGTCCCTTCTAGCTTGTAGTGTTACTGCCAATAGGTCTGCTGCTATTCTGATTGGTTTTTCCTGGTAGGTAGTCTGACATTTCTCTCTTACTGTCTTTAGGATTTTTTCTTTTGTTCCTCCTTTGTGTAGGCTAATTACTATGTGTCTAGGGGCTGGTCTTCTCATTTGATGTCTTGTGGGAGTACTCTGAATCACTTGTGCTTCGCTGGTCACATCTCTGGTGTGATGGGGAAAGTTTTCTTGAATTACCTCCTGGAATACTTGCTCCAAGTTATTTTCCATTTCCCTTTCTTCTTCTGGGTTACCAGTCAGGTGTAGGTTTGGCCTCTTGATATAATCACACATCTCTTGTAGGTGTACTTCTTGCTTTCTGAGTCTTCTTTCCATGTTTTTTACAGATTGGGTTAATTTCATGTTCTGGTCTTCAAGTTCTGGGGTCTTTCTTCAGCTAGATTAATTCTGTTTTCCATGCTTGTCATCTTGTTATTTATTTCCTGGATGAAGTTTTTTATTGCCAGAACCTCTATTACAAGTTCTTTCAGTGTTGCATCTTGTCTTTCTTGAATCTTTTTAACTCTTTCCATCCATTCCCTTCCCTGTCAAATTCTGGGGCCAGATGTTGGTGACTTCCATTTTTGGGGCTCCAAAGTCTGATTTTTCAGGAGTTTTCACTTTGTTACATTTGAAATTGCCTGTGGTATTCCTTTGGTTTTTCCTTATTTGTGACATATCTCTTGTTTCTCTCTTTAGTTCTGTTATTCAGTGTCATTGGGAGAAGCTTTCCCTTCTGATGCTTGCTCAGCCCTCTATTCTTCCCTGATCTGGGCTCTGAATTTGTTCTATTTTGAAATAGGACCATGGGTGGGAAGCTTTGCTGTCTCTTGTAGTTTTTAAAAGCCTAATAAGGTAAGGGATGAGGTGCTAGGATTTAGAAACTACTTGCAAATTACAGTGTTCTCTGATTGTGGTATGTGTTCCCTGAGAGTCACTCCCCACCATCACTCTATATGACAATGTAAAGGAAAAATCAATGCAAAAAACAGTTGAACCCCCCCCCCACACAGACATACACCCCCCCCAAAGCAAACTGGAATAACAATTAAGTAAAACAAAATAAAACCAACAAAAAACCAAGGAAACTGAACACACATACACATGCTTAGCACAAAGTAAATGGAGAAGAAAAACAGAAGAACAACAACAAAAAAAGGAATTCAGATTAGACTCTCACACATATATTGACACACACCTTAAACTATACAAAATAAAAATTAAAAAACTGAAGAACAAAAGAGCAAAAACAAACCAATGACAACAAAATTGAAAGATGAACACTCAGTCATTCACATACACACATAAATAAAAAACAACAAACAAAAGAAGAAAGAGATAGAAAAAGAAAAGAAAAAATATTGGAAGGATGCAGATCAAACCCTCACATACACATTCATGCACAAAGGACAAATATTTTAAAAATAAATGAATTAACAATCAAACAGGCCAAAAAATTAAAAAATTAAAACACAATTAAAAATTGTGGCAGGCTCTGTAATTGTTTCTCTAATCAGGTCCCTCCTGCAGAGCTTCCACCTCTTTCACTCTTTCCCCAGTGTCCAGTGCAAGGAAGGAGGAGGGGCAGTGGAAGTGAGTGGGGTTGCAGTTCTCCTCTCCCACTCTTTTGTGGTCAGGGAGATCTCTTCTGGGTGGGGAGGTGCAGGATTGTCTCTTCCTCAGGTATGTACCCGTGGTGGATGCCCCAGCCAGGCCTATCCTGGAATGGAGTTCTTCATTTGTGACTAACATCTAGGCTTGTCTGGGTTTGTCCCTCTCAGTCATGGCCCAGCTGCCTGACGATCAGAGGATAACTGGGGAGGAAGGGGTTTGGTTCAGGACCAGACTCATCACTGATATCTTTGGAGTCCGTCCTTGTCCTTTTCTGGCTATACCCTGTTTCCTGCAGTTGGATCAGGGTAGGAGGTGGGGTGTCTGGTAGTCATCACTCATCAGGTCCCTCTGAAGTCTGTGCTTTCAGGATATTCCCTCTGGGTCATGATCAACCCCTCAGTAGTTGATCCACCAGTCACAGAGACTGGGTTCATTGCTCTGTAGTTAGCAAGTCAGAGCACGATCCAGCCTTGCCTTCAAGATGGTGGTGGGCGTCCCCCTTGTCCTCTTTGGTGGCACTCTGCTTCTGAGCTCCCTCCACAGTCCCTGCTTCCTATGCCTGGCCAGGCACTGAAGTGGTGAGGCAAAGTCAGGAAACAGCAGTCTCTCCTACTGCAGTAGTGAGGCAGAGCCTAGAGAAGTATTCTCTTCCTGCTGCTTCTTCACAGGAAAACTTTTGTCCATTTAAAAAAAAAACGACACTTGGCTTCTGTGACCTGGCCACTTGCTCACAAGCCCCCACTTAGTCAGTCTCTCCTGGCATTTTGTTCCCAGCAAGGATTTTGTTGATTTAAAAAAAATGGCTTTTGGCTTCTGTCACCTGGGAAAAGCCAGGGACTAAGCAGAGAAGTTACAATACCAGCTGTTGTACCAGGGCCGTGGCCACTTGCTCATAAGCCCCCACGTAGTCAGTCTCTCCCAGCATTTTCTTCCCAGGAAGGGTTTTGTTGATTTCTTTTAAAAATGACACTCTTCTTCTGCATCCCAGGATCACCAATGTCCAAGCCTAGCAACTGCAGCACCAGCCACTGCACCAGGAAAGCCCTTGCCACTAGTTCCCTAGCACTCACTCAGTCAGCCACTCACATGCCCACTCACTCACCAGCATGTACACAAAATTTTCCATATACTCACTTACTCGGCATAGTCCGAGTGGCTTGGCTGCCATCTTCCTGACCTCTCAGGATCCTGAATTTTAAAGTGGTTTTGCCACAAGCATTCTTAATCTGACACTCGGGATAATTCATCACCTACATTTGTTGGAGATGTTGTTTCCAATTTTTTTCCTTTATCTTTCTCTGTTTTTATTTTATCTGCATTTATGAGGTATTTTTGGGTAGATTGAAAACTTTGCCACAGTCATAAAATTTTGTGGACTGGAAGTCTGACATAATACATTTAAGAAAAGCCTAGCATAGAAGATATTAAAAATAGATGACTACCTCAGGTGAAGAAAAGCAGGTGGTTATATGGGGAAGGAATGTATAAGAACTGTTATTTTCAGCATTTTGGCTTTTATTTTGGAATCCAATGTGTTTTTATGTTCCTATTACATTATCAAAAATAAGAGAATACCATTATAAATGAATGAAGAATAAAATTGTGCCTTGAAACACAATTACTCTTATTTTGTGTATCTAAATTAAACATAAATCTTCAAATGAAGACAACTACATTTTCTTTTGCACAAGATATTGTATGGTCATTACTTATCTGCTTTAGGCATTGGGAATAGAGTAGATAAACAAATGTCTCTATGGAAGCCTAATTTTAGTGGGAGAGAGACAAATAACAAATGATTCTATAAAATACCATATATGCATGTGATACACATGTATATAATATATATGAGAAATATTGAGGACAAGTAAAGCTGAATGGGGAGCAAACATGTTATGCTTGGTATACAGAATTCTTGCTTGAATACAGAATTTTGTTAGATAGACTTTTTTCTAAGTTGGTCAGGTTCTGAGGAGTTGAAATTTAAGCAGAAGCTTTTATCAAGTCATGGAATTGCCTTGCAAAAAGCTTGGGGAAAGTGCATTTCTGCAATAGGAACCCCAACAACTAAGGAAATAAGGCAGAAAGAAGATTGATATTTCAGAGGCACCGAGAGAAATGCAAGGCTTTTAGGCCATGGGGAGTAGCCTAGAAAGTGGTTGGAAAGAAAATTGGTAAGGTCCTGTAATCCATTTAGATTTCACCTTGAAGGTAAATGTTTGAGTTTTATTCTAAGGAAAAAAACAAATCACTTAGCAGGAAAGTGACAGATCTGATTTTTGTTTTTAAAATACTACACTAGGAAGGTTGACTTTTAGTCTTAGATCTATAGATTAGAAGCAAAGAAAACAGTGAAATTACTGCATTAATCTAGGCATATAATAACTGTGAATTTGAAGGTGTTTGGAAAGTTAGTGATGAGTAGTTGTGTTTAGTGAATCTTTTAAAAATTGCACTTATAAATCTTGCTTACTAAATATGGTAATGGAAGAATAAATGGAGAAAATAATGACTCAACTTTAAGCTTTAGTGAACGGGTTAGTGGAACTATCATTTACTGACTTAGAAAAGATAGGCAACGAACATGTTAAGGGGAAGACAAAACTCACAAATTTAGTTTGGACATGTGACATTTGAGTCACTTATTAATCAGCAAAGTAACCTCCATACCAAGAAGGCAGATGGATATTATATTCTGCAGTTTAAGGGATAGGTCATTGATGGAGAGGTGAATTTAAAAGACATTGATGTATAGATAACATTTTGAGCTACAAATTACCTGTGGAGCATGAGAAAAAAAGAGAAGAGGAAAGATCAGAGAAATTAGTCCTGAGACACTTTTACATTTGGAAACTAGAAAGAGGAAGAGAAGACAGAAATGGAGAAGAAGAGGGAGCCATAATTAGAGAGAAAATGGGGAAAATTTATTCTCCTTGTAGCTAGGAGAATAAAAGCATTTTGTGGAAAAGTAGTGAGCAACTATTTCAAAATTCAGATTCTCTATGATTTGCAATTATATTATTAAAAATAAAATTATTTATACATATTCTGCAGCTGTTCTCTTTCAGCTATTTGTGTTTGTTTTTGCGTTTGTATCTTATTATCAGTGGGCAATTTTCTTTTCTGCTTTGATTATTATTTAATTATATGATTATAATAACACTTTAGTTGGACATTGTGCTGTGGGATAGTCAGAAAATGGCTTGTTTTAGAAACAGGAATTTGAAAAATTATTGTTTATATGCATGGCTGAATTCCACAAATTCATTTGAATGTGACAACTGCAGAGAGAGAAACATTATATAAAGATATTATTTAAAATGTTGCCATCCACACATCCATAAGAACACAGCTTAGAGTAAATGGCAGATTGAGAGGGGAGACTCTTCACATCTTAAATGGACAGTGATTCATCTGTACTTAGTCTTTCTGTGCAGAAAAAGCAATCTGTGCTTTGATATATTTTCAAGTATGATGATAGCATGTAAACTAGGAGATCAACAAGCCTCAGTTCTATTCCTTAAATGGTTATAAATCTTATATCTGACACATATGAAAATATTGGCAATGAAGCCTGAAGTACATGGAGAAGAGCTTGTTATCATTATCACTACCATTTTCTCTCTATTACTATGAATTTATTCAGTGCTTAATCAATGCCTAATATTGAATGAATCATTAATGAAGTATACTTAATGCAATACAGCTACTCATAGACATAAGTGAGAGGTGCCATATGCCTACTAGCTAAACTAATAAAGAAGTTGCAGATTAAAATGATCAAATGTCTTTAAAATATTTTCTCTGGCCAGGTGTGGTGGCTCACACCTATAAACCAAACACTTTGGGATGCCAAGGTGAGAGAACTGCCTGAGCCTATAGGTCCAAGACCAGACCAGGCAACTTGGTGAGACCTCATCTTTACAATAAATCAAAAAACTAGCTGGGCCTGGTGACACAACTGTAGTTCCAGCTAATTGGAAGGCTGAGGAAGAAGGATTGCATGAGCACAGTAGGTAGAGGCTGCAGTGGCTATGAGCGTGCCATTGCACTACAGCCTGGGTGACAGAGTGAGACTCCAACTCAAAAAAAAGTATATCTTTCTGATTATATAGCATAAACCAGGAAGTCTGAACACATTTGATAACAATATACTGACAACTGCGAAGACAAAGAAGACAATACATAAAAAAAAAAATTATAGCTCTGATAATTATATTCTACATTCAGATATGGACCAAAGGACTATTTCTAAAACAGTCCAACAATATTAACATATTAAGAGTTATATTGTTAAATTATTGTTTTACATTCTCATGTCCAGCACAGTGGAGGTTTTACTTGTTCTCTAAGAAACTGACAATATTACTGCTTCACATTTTTTTCTTAAATTTTTCTTAACTTTCATTAATAGCAAAGAAAGATAAAAGAGGTGAGGTTATTGCCTAAATAATAGAGTTCAGCTTAAAATATCATGTACATATTTGGTTTCTATTGTATAATGAGCCCTGTTTTTCTACTGCAAATATTATTTTACATTTATTTTATATTTAACCAAATACAAGTCCTATTGCAGTCTTTAGCACACAAACCAGTCTCCCAAAAAAAATTTTGAAATAAAGAGTGATTTGAACAAGTTAGAATGGAATTTGCCTTTTTTAGACAGAACATATTGTTCAAGTAGGTTCTGTTTCATATATGCAGAGTTTTCTAAAGTGGTTTTTACCAATATTACATTCCAACCAGCAATTTATGAAATTCTAGTTGCTTTGATCTTCATCAACACTTTATTTTTCTTAGTCTTACAGCAAATAAGGTGTTAACCTCAATCATCACATTCACATTTCAGCAGACTGAATCAGAAAAATGTGAAACAAAGTAGAAATATATCGTTACACACAGGTAATGGGAGAGTTGTTTACCTCTCTGGGCTCATGTTCCACTAATCATAAATTAACCACATGACCATGTCTAAATAGAAGGGAGGCTAGAATTTTTTTTCTTTCCTCCCATTGAAATATTTCCTTTCCCAATATTATTGGGAAGAATTTATCTTTATGCTGTGTAATTGGCTTCTTCCTATCTCCATAATCATGTCACAGCAATAAGAGTAATATTGACCAGGAATTGGTTGCCAGTTCCAGTTTCCATAAAGGTGTCTCCTGAATTTTCATATAGTTTGAAGTTTTGCATTTATGTCTTTGATCCACTTAGACTTGATTTTTGTGTATGGTGATAGGTAAGTATCTTTTTTAGTCTTCTGCATGTGGTCAGACATTTTTCCCAGCACTATTTGCTGAATAAGTTCTCCTCTCCCCAGTGGTTGTTAGTGGAAGATTTGTCGAAAATGACTTGGTTGAGAAATTGAGGTTTTATTTCCAGAATTTCAATCCTGTTCCATTGGTTTATATGCCTGTTCTTGTACCAATTCCCGATGAAAAGCCCAAATGCCCGTGCCATAAGAGAAAAGATAGATAAATGGGACCTCATTAAACTGAACAGTTTCTGCAAAGCAAAAAAAAAAAAACTATCAAGAGAGCAGAGAGACAACCCACACAATGGGAAAAAAATATTTGCCAACTGCCTATCTGACAAAGGCCTGACTCTAAGATTTACAAGGAACTCAAACATGCCAAAAAGAAAAAAAAAAAAACAGCTCTATTAAAAAGTGGGAAAAATATATGAACAGACACTTCTCAAAAGAAGACATATGAACATCCAGCAGATACATGAAAAAATGCTCAGCTTCACTAATCATCAAAGAAATGCAAATTAAAACTATACTGAGATACCACCTAACTCCAGTCAGGATGACCACCATCAATAACTCAAAAAATAACAGATGCTGGAGAGGATGCAGAGAAAAGAGAACACTTCTACACTATTGGTGGGAGTGTAAACTAGTATAAACTCTGTAGAAAACAATGTGGCAATTTCTAAAAGATCTAAAGATTGACCTTCTGTATGACCCTGCAATCTCCCTTCTGGGAATATACCCGAAGGAACTCAAATCACTCTGTGAAAGAGATACCTACACACGCATGTTTACTGCAGCATTATTCACAATAGCAAAACATGGAACTAACCATGCTGCCCATCAAAAGTGGACTGGATAAAAAAAGTGGTACATATACATGATGGAATATTATGCAGTCACAAAAAATGACAAACAAAGGATTCGCAACAACTTGGATGACTTTAGAGTCTATAATACTAAGAGAACTATTACAAAAACAAAGAACTGAGTGCCATATGTTCTCACTCATAAGCAGATCCTGAACAACTATCATAATTCTGTAAGAAAGGGATAGGCAGTAGTGAGGGGTGGGGGTACACCGCATCAATAAGGGTACCTGATCTCAAACCAGGTAAAGTTGGGACCAAAGTGAGGCCCAAACTTTACCTGTACAATGCCTAACCCTGAATTGTATCCCACATCTCTAAAATAAAAAAAAAAATTAAAAGTAACATTGAATTTAGTGAAATTAGAAAATGTAAATTAAACTAAAAATACTTTAAAACATGAATCAGAAAGTAAAAATCTGTTATTGCACTTCTCAAATCACTTAATCCAATTTTATGATCGTTGCTACATACCCACCTATCCTGTGTACTTACATAAAAAATAGTCATTTACACTGTTACTACTACTAATTATCACCTCATATATTCCCATTCATTCTCCTGCACACAGTATGAAAATATGTAATCCAATGACTCTTGTTAGCTCTAGATATCTCTATGAATCGTATCTATATAGACATTTTCAGAACTAAAGCTTTCACTTGCTGTAAAATTTAGTAGTCTTTTGATTTGGTCTACTAGATAATATGTAATCCTCATTCAATTATCCATGTTTATTATTTATTTGCATAAAAGATACACTAATTCTTGATTTTTTTTTTTTTGGTCTTGCTCTTGACACATGTTTTATTACATCAAAAACCTGAGAAATGACAATATCACAATTAATTCTTTCCCAAGTGTAAATCCTTTGTGAAAAGTCATGTTTTATGTATTATGGTGTAACAGTCATATATGAGAGTAAACTCTTAACCCTACACTCTGTCACTCTCATCTCTATCCTTTGGATATTAAAGTTTATGTGAACATAATTTAAAATTAAAATACTGTATTAATTTTCTAAGAAGTATGCAATTAAATACCACAAAATGAATTGCTTAAACAACAGAAGGGTATTGTCTCACAATTCTAGAAACTGAATGTTCATGATAAAGGGGTCAGCAGGGCCATGCTACTTTTGAAGGTGCTAGGGAGGTGTCTGTTCCAGGCCTCTCTGGTTCCTCTTCTTGTTCTAGTGTAATTCCAATTTTCACAGGATTTTTTCCCTGTGTGCATATCTGGTTTATGTACAAATTTTTCCCTTTTTATAAGAATAACAGTGATATTGAATTAGGTTCCACCCTATTGAACTTATCTTAAAAGACTTAATTATATCTGCAATTAACCTATTTTCAAATAAGGTCTCATTTTGAGGTATCAGTGATTAGGATTTCAGTATATGAATTTGGGGGAACATGATTCAACCCATTACAAATAGCACTTTGTTTCATTTACTAAAGCTTTAAAATTAATTTTTAATGCATAAGTTCTGACTCAAACTTTTTGTTGAAAATCAGCCTAATCTTTGGATTCAGAATAGGTAATTTTACTTATTTCCATGTTTTGAGTGTTTGTCTCTTTTAAAACCCACATTGAAATTCAATAGTCATTGTAATTATTAAGTATTAAGAGGGATCCACATGAGATCATTTTGACATTCTGCTCCATTTTTCTGTTTTTTAACTAAATTTTTAGTACCAAAATATTTATTTAAATGCAATTAGTTTTATATAGCTAAATAATTTCTTTCTAAAATAATCTGTGATAAAATGAGGCATAGACTACTTAGTATTTTTAATTACAATAAATTTAATAAAATGAATGCATACTGCTTTTGCTTTATTTTGAAACTCATTTCATGTTCACTTAAAATGGTATGTAAAAGTTTCCAAAATTACAGCACATGGCTAAGATTGTATTTTAGTTATAAATTGAGAATCCAAATAAGGGCCTAGAATTGAAACAAGTTGAAAATGTATTTTCTTGTGTAAATTAAATGAACAATATTGGATACAGAAACCACAAATTATACGGTTGAATGTAGCAATTCAGTAAATAGAGGAACACATTTGAAAAGATAAAAGTTCTAGAGTGATACCTATCTAATAGGAAGCTGAGGTAGAAGATACATCAAATGAGAGTTTCTTAGTGTTGAAATTGAATGAGGGTCATTAAACAGTAGAAAGGTTTAATATTACATTTTAAGCTGCTACTACGTTACTTTGAAAATTAACTTTTGTGTTTTGTTTTCCAAACTTCAGGAAAGTCCACTAGACTGACATACATGATAGTGTGCCGGCAAGAAAGGGAAAACTTACAATATCTAGTAAGTTGCAATATACAGGAAAGTTAAAACATAAACTAAGAGGGCATGGAACACTCAGCAAAAGTAGGAATTCATAAATGCTGGCTATATATGATAATTTAAGCCAGTTCTCATTAAATTTAAAAGGGCAAAATGGTATGGAGTATTTGGGGAGCATTCAGGGAGCTGATATCAAGGTGGAGTATTTGGGAAGCATCCAGGGAGCTGATATCAAGGCTCTGTAATGTCTTCCAAAGATGTTCAGTTAATTGTGTGTATGTTAAAATTGTCCATTTCCCTGCATTTTTAGGTAGTCAAATGATTGTAAGCCTCTTTAAATAGTGAAGAAAATAAAATAAACTGTATGAGAAAGAGACTATATTTTATGTGTTCCAGGTATTGAATTAAAAGATATATACATTTTCTCATAATTCTCACCATAGTTATACAATTTTAATAATGAGTACAGTCATTTTTATAATAAAGACTAAGAGAGAAGATACTAAATTAGATTTACCATAAACTGTATTGTGAAGTCAGATTACTGAGATAATTCTAAAATTAGAAGATATTTATTAACTCATCATAAGTTGCTTAACCACAGGGATACATTATGATAAATGCATAGTTAGGCAGTTTTTCATTGTGTAAACATTGCAGAATATTCTTACACAAATCTAGATGGTCTAGCCTACTCCACACTTAATCTAAATGGCATAGCCTGTTGCTTTTGGGCTACAAACACGTACACATGCTACTCGACTGAATAACAGAGGCACTGGAACACAATGCTAAGTATCTGTGTTTCTAAATATATCTTAAGACAGAAAAGATACAGTACTAGAATCTTATTGGACCAACATTGTATGTGCTGACTGTTTTGCTTTATTGTGTTTCTGGCTGAAATGTTCTTACGTGACACGTGATGGTACTTTGACGTCTGTTTGTTTGCCCAGGCCAGGTGAGCAGCAATCTGAGCCCACTCTGCAAACATAATTAATTTCTTTAGCTTTTTTTCAATGTATAATATGGAACCTAAAAGGTAACGTAGGTATACAATGCACTGCATATTCACAAAACGAATAGTGTATGTCGAATCTAATCAAGAAACTCAACATTGCCAGAAACAAAGATATCCCTCTCATGTTCCCTTCTCCATCACAGCTCCTCCAAAAATAAATACTATCCTGATTTATAATACCCTGGATTACTGATAGACAAGCTGTTTCATATACCATGAACTCTTTTATGTCTGTTTGCATAGATTAAATTTTTGATATTTAACCATAATGTTGTGTACTAATTGTAGATTGTCTTTCCTGATGTACAACCTTCTGTTGTGTGAATATACTTCATGCAATTTAGCTATTCTATGGTGAATAGGCACGTATTGCTTACATAGTTTGCACTTGCTACCAATTACCAGTAATATTGTTCTTAAAATTCATGTCTTTGGGTGAACATATGTATGCATTTCTATTATATATACATTTACAAATGCAATTGCTGAGTGACAGGACACATTTATATTTAACTTTAGTTAACAGTGTAACAGGGATTTCTAACTGGTTTTGCCAATATTATACTTCCTATTTATAAGTACCAGTTGTTTTGCATGTTTACCAAAACTTAGTGTATTTTTCTTGCATTTTAACGATTCTGCTTGCTTTATAGATATAGCACACATTTTTATTAACATATCAGATGTCCCTTTTCCTGGAATATTGTGTTGTAGTCTTTGCATATATGACTTTTCTTCTTTTTATTTGTTTATAGAAGACATTTATATACTATGGATGATAGTCATTTATAGTCTCATGTAATGTGATATATTTTCTATATATATTCTATGTAGTAGTGGATTTAGTTTATTTATATTTTCTTAAAGATTCTTGAATTTATATCCATGACTGACTAATTTTGTATACTTGTAAGATATTTTATTGGGTTTGAACTCAAATTTATGCTTTCTTCATAAAAAGAGAACGTCTTTTCTCTATTTCTAAACACTGCAGTTTATGCAAACTTGGTGCTATTTCTTCTATAGCTATCTGGAAGAATTCACTGGTGAAAATGCTTGAATCTGGGGATTTCTCTGTGTGAATAATTTGAATAACAGTTTCAATTTCTTTACTACATATGCAACCAGTAATACTTTTTATTACTTCTATCACTTGTATTTTTCTGGGGATTTGTTCATGTCATCCTAATTGTCAAATGTATTGGCATAAAAACATTGCTTTCAATACCTTCTAATTATGTTATTGATGTCTGTAGAATCTTTAGTGACATCCCCCTTTTCATTACAGTTATTGACAAATTGAACATTTTCTTATTTTATTTTGATAAACATTTTGAAGGGTATTTGAGTTCTTATTCTATTTTGTTTTGTTATTTGATTATTTATTTTATCTACCTACATTTATTAGATCTAAATTTCTATTCTAGAATGGCAGTTTTCAGACACTTAACCTTATTTATTTTTTAATACATGTAATGAAGGCTATATATTTCTTTCTAACAATATCTCTCTCTGCATCCCACAAGTTTTAATATGTTGAATTTTCATTCTCCTTCACTTAAGATTTTCTAATTTTCAGTTTTAGATCTTTGATTCATAAACTATTTAGAAATATTTTCAGTTCAAATTAAATGTAAATATGCCAGGTATTTTTACTGCATTCTAGTTTAGTTCAATTGTGATATAAAACATACTATGAGCCGGTCTCGGTGGCTCAGCCCGTAACTTTCGCTTGGGGAGGCCGAGGTGAGTGGATTGCCTGAGCCTGCGGGTTCAAGACCCGCCTGGGCAACTTGGCGAGACCTCATCTCTACAATAAATCAAAAATTAGCTGGACGTGGTAGCGCACCTGTAGTTCCAGCTACTTGGAAGGCTG
>CAUYQG010040592.1:0-25692 GCA_963574415.1 Tarsius wallacei
CCACCATACCCAGCTATTTATTTATTTATTGTAGAGATGAGGTCTCACCAAGTTTCCCAGGCTGTTCTCGAACTTGTGGACTCAGGCAATCCTCTCACCTTGGCCTCCCCAAGTGCTGGGATTATAGGTATGAGTTACCACACCCGGTCAGCTTTTTTCTTTAATATTTTATTTTATTTTTTGAGTTGTAGTCTAACTCTGTCACCCAGGCTGGAGGGCAGTGGCACTCTCCTGGTCACTGCAGCCTCGACCTGCTGGGCTCAGGCAATCCTTCCACCTCAGCCTTCCAAGTAGCTGGAACTACAGGCATGCACCACCATGCCAGGCTAAGTTTTTGATTTACTGTAGAGATGAGGTCTCGCCAAGTAGCCCAGGCTGGTCTCGAACCTGAGGTCTCAGGCAATCCCCTCACCTCGGCCTCCCAAAGTGCTGGGGTTATAGGCATGAGTCACCGTGCCCAGCCTCTTTTATATTTTAAAAGTGATACATGTTTATAAAAGTAAATTCAAAGCAGTAGAGGAAAATGTAAGATAGAAAGTAAGGCTTCCTCAATGGTAGCCACTATTCACAGTTTCTTATGTGTGTATCTTTTCAGATGTTTTGTGTTCCAGTACAAATGCATGTACAGTCAATTTTCTTCAAAAACCTACAAAGGGGAAAATATAAGAACTTTCTGCAGTTCGCTTTTCTTATTTAATTTATGTTGTATGTCTTTCCATATCAGCACATATAGCTCTATCTCATTTTTTTTCTTTTCTTTTTTTTTTAGAAAGCAGGATTTATTGAGAGGACTGAAAAGCTCCCACAGTGGGAGAGGGTCCAGAGGGGTTGCCCTCATTCATTTCTATAGATGCAGAGTATTAATTTTACTCAATTGGTTTCATATTGATGGACATTTGTTTCCATTATTTTACTGTTATAAACAGTGCTTCAATGAACATTCTTGTTCACAAACTGTTGCATACTTGTAAATCTGTAGAATAAATTCCTGGCAATGAAACTGCTGTGTCAAAGAGTATGTGTATGCACTTAAATTATTTGATGACGTCACCAATCACCTTCAAAAATGCTGCACCAGTGGTACACCCATCAACAACAGGTAATGGTCCCCATCTTACCACACCCTCACCAGCACTGGATGTTGTCACCTACCCCTTCTTGAATCTGGACTTCTGTTGGCACTTCAGTTCCTCTAGATGTTTATGAATATGCCTGCATTCCACCTGTGAACATGGTTAATTAATTTATTTTCCCTAGAAGACTTGTCAGTCTTCTGATATATCTGTTTGAAACCTGATTTGGGTGGGGGGAATGGGGAGAGAAAGTGTCACCTAAGATCTTACATCAGCCAAATCTTAGCCCATCTTGCTCGTTGAGGGGATTAAGTGAGAACTCAAATAAGAGCCCAGATGTACACTGATAGGTCTGTAATAACTTAGTTCCCTTCCCTTCATTGGGAATCAGGCTGGCTCATCCCACACAGCGCTGACCAGCATCTCAGCCCAAGGCCAGGAGGCAGCCTGGGTCCACATCATGAACTCATTGGCTCTGGTAAAATGAATCACTCAGCCCTGGGGGCCATGCAAGGCTAGGACTTTGAGAAATGACCTGGCGTCCACACTACAGCCAGCTGAATCTCCTGAGGCTGAATTTGATTCTGTCCAAATAAAAAATGATTCCCTGTGGCCACATCTATCCCTGCGGTCTTGTACTATCATGCTTTTGATGTGACTTTTCCCCTAGTACTCAGTTTCCTTTGGGAAATGTCTAACTTAGCCTTTTGTGTCTGACCTGGGGAAAAATAACTCGAGAGTTTGTTGCCTTTCGGAGGTCAGACACGATGGGAAGTCTCTGTCTAGAGTAAGATTTCATGGGAATCTCCTCCTCCCTCTCTGTTGACTCAGGAAAGGAGAAACCTGGAGTGAGAACTAAGAGTCAAAGAGCCCAAGGAATGAGGAAGAACAGACTGCCTCATACTATTAATCCTTTTGGATTCCCATTTCTCATGTTTATTCCAAACCTTCAAGAATTTGACCCAAGATGCTCACTCAATCCAGGAAGGAGAAGGGAGTCCGGCTTGGTCAATTTGGTTGGAGAAGGGAGCTTGATTAGATGCTAGACACCCCCTGTCTCCAGGATTTAGGGAAAAACTCATCTGCCAGTTATTTTAAATAGCTACCAATTAGTATGGCCCAGACTTCCCCACCCTTTTGCCAGGCCAGAAATGCCCAGTGCCTGCCTCTGTCTACTCAGGCCACCCCTTGTGGCTGTGGAATGAAGTCATGGAATGGGGAAGTTGCTCCTGGCTCAGAAACAATGAAGTTCCCCTTCTCTAGTGGATCTCAGTTCTCTTCCTCAGCTCAATCATGGTTCAGGTCTCTGAATGCAGCCCAGCCTGGTTCTTGATCTTGACCAGGATTGGCCTAGGTCCTTGGCTATGCATACACCTCCTTGGATCCTCCCACCAGGTATTCATCCTCTGTGATCCTGCCTGCCACTGCCTGGGTCCTCACCTCTAGTTTAGGCCCTGCTTGCTCCCCAGACCTCTGTAGGGAAGCCTATCAGATTCCAGCTCGAGTTCTGTGTCTTCAGACCTCAAGGTGCTTACTCTTTTTGCCTTAGCATCTGTCCTCCTCTCCTCTGGCCCCAGGAGGAAGATAGTGTTTTCCCCTCCAAGTCTTGCAGATCTCCCCACAGCTGTAGCTGTCCATCACTGACCCTGAAACCACTTCCTTGACTACATTCTGGCTTCAGGAACGCTGACCTTCTTTCCAGAGCACTCATTCCTGGGACTATCCTGGGCCTGCCCTTTCCTGCCTTTGGTATGGCACATGCCAACCACCTAGCCTCAGTAGGGCCCTACTGCCATTAGATCAGGCTTCCTCATCCATAATTCTCAGTACACCAGCCCAATTCTGAAATGTACTGTGGTTGAGGTGCTGGGCTCATGCTGGCCCCTAGAGTTTGTGGGGTCCTTGACAGGAGAATGTGTGAATGGAGGCCTACATACTATATGTCCAAATATTTAAGGTGTAAATTAAGCTAACACATTGTTGAGTAAAATGCATTCCTCCCTCCTGCCTTGACAAATACACCTTTCTAATGACAAGGTAAAAAAATATGTGCCAAGCTGTGGTTTTCAGGACTGAACTCAGCAAGTTACCAAGATGACTAAATTCAATTTTACATATTATGTTTAAACTTTCTGTTTGGGTCATGTATGACAAATGATTATCACAGAAAATATAATTTGAATTTCAGCATATAAATTACTATCATCCATAATGTGATTATTTTTTACCATTTCTTCAAGCCATATTTATATCCATACAGAGTTTCAGTTCTTTTTTCAAATTTTTCAGTGATGGTGTATTAATTTAAAAAACCGGAAAATGACAGTTTGTTGCTAAATTTGTTCAACTCTTTCTTCAATCAAGATTATATCTCAATCTGTAACAGTAAAAAAATAGACTCCATAGAAATTAGTTTTGAGATTATTTGTCTGTGAATCTTATTCATTGTCATGCAAAAATTTTCCTTCATTGTTCTAATTGCTTTATATATTATTGAAATCTCACTTTGGTTGTATATTTCATATGCAGTTTTTTTTTTAACTTAGGAAAACCATTTTCTAATACTTACAGAAAAAATTAATTTTAAAAGTAAAACGCTTAAATGTAGTTTTCTTAGTTCGTTTGTGTTGCTATAAAGGAATACTTGAGGCTGGATTTATCTTTAAAAAGATTGGTTTGGCTCACAAGTCTACTGGCTGGAAGGTTCAAGACTGGACATCTGGTGAAAGCCTCAGGCTGCTTCCACTTGTAGCAGAAGGTGAAGAGGAGCTGGTGGGTGCAGAGATCCCGTGGTAAGAGAGGGGGAGGTGCTGGATTCTTTTTAGCAGCCAACTCTCCTGGGAACTAAAAGAGCAAGAACTTATTAATGAGGAATCCTTCCCCATGACCCATGCACCTCCCGTCAGGCCTCACCTCCAACACTGGGGACCAAATTTCAATATGAGGTTAGAGGACAAACATCCAAACTATAGCATTAGTCAACTGTTTATAAATGCTTTCACTGTTTTTTTTTTTTTGAGTTGGAGTCTCACTCTGTCGCCCAGGCTGGAGTGCAGTGGCACACTCACGGCCACCACAGTCTCAACCTGCTGGACTCAGGTGACCCTTCCACCTCAGCCTTCCAAGTAGCTGGAATTACAGGCATGTGCCACCATGCCCAGCTGATTTTTTGATTTATTGTAGAGATGAGGTCTCGCCAAGTTGCCCAGGATGGTCTCAAACCTGTGGGCTCAGGCAATCCTCTCACCTTGGCTTCCTGAAGTGCTGGGATTATAGGCGTGAGCCATCATGCCCAGCCTAATATTTTTAATAGCAAGCAATAGTGCAAATCAAGTAGCAATAATATATATTCAAAATTAATATGTTTTTCTACCAAAGACTGTGATTTGTTCTTTGTGTGAGAATTTTCGTTGTTTCACTTTACTTTTCCAGTACATCTCATATCTTAAATAACATTAATTTAATTGTTATAATGGCATTTAGTTTGAATTGCCATAATGTGTCTGAAAGTGGTTCTGGGGTCATATTTGATGTTTCATCAACATGTTACATCTTTGGGCATATCCAGAAAATATTGTGCATAATATGAATTACTCTCCAAAATGTCATTGCTCAGTTGAAGTCATGTCTTCATGGCCAAATAATACTTCTAGAATTTTGGCCAAAATTTTGTCTTGTATAGTTGCATCATGACTGTAGATGTATCCTTGGCAATTCTTTAAATCACTGCTGGAGATTGAAAGCTATTTTGGTTTTTTTCCTTCAGTTCTTCATTCAAGTCAAGCTTGTACTTTGAGATTCTGATTTATACAGCATGTAGCACCTTAACATGGCACTCTGGCTGCAATAACCAGAAAAATTCTAATCAACTACAAATTCATGTTTTTAAGATACTGGAGAGCTGTGGAAGCAACAATGACTAGAACTGGAATTCAGACAGAATATCCCTTCTGAGTTGAGCTGTTGGTCCCTGGATGTTTTTGCCCCTGGGAGTATTTGCTCACTCTGTGTATTAACTGAGTATTGAGCTTAATCCATATAGAGGACTTCTACTGATAGAAAAAGGAAAATGCAAGTACTATGGCAGTTAAATGGGGCTATTGAAAAAAAATTGATGTCTCCAAAAACACAGCTGGTTGTATCCATAGGACATTTTCTGAGTCCTGAAACTAGCTGTGGAAGACTGGGAATCTAGACTGAGGGCTTCTAAAAGGCAGGGTGAAATCATAGTCTTGAGATGCTTAGGACACAAAGTCCAGCTAGAGGAATGAGGCCTGATGCAAGAATATGGCTGGTATTTCCCTCAGAAAAGTTGCCCTTTTGCAACTGTGGGAGTGAAGAGGAGGCAGAAAAAAATGACTAGAACACAAAACTCAGAACCTTCAAAGGGCAGAATGGAATCTCTTGCAGGTCTTACAGGGCTGGAGAGACAGAGAGCCATTAGATTCTCAATCAAAAGCTTAGAAAGCTCCATCCTGAAAACAGAAATGAGTTGGAGGTGGGCTGAATCATGCTAAAACTGCAACCCAGCTCCGTCTCAGTTAACTCCTGATTGGATTGAGGTAATCAGTCCCTCATCCTATCTGCCTGACAGAGGAAAGGTAGAACTTCCTCTGGTGGGAGATATCACATAGAGCCTCTACAGGTCTGTCTTTTTAATGTATGCCAGGCGTAGATATTATAATTATAATAAAGTGATTAAAAATAGAGGAAACGAACTTAAAAATGGACTTTTTTTGTGTCAGGGTCTCACTGTCATCCAGGCTGGAGTATAGTGGCACAATAACGGCTCACTGCATCCTCGACCTCCTGGGTTCAGGGGATACTTCCACCTCAGCTTCTCAAGCAGCTGGGACTACAGGTGTGCACTACCACACATGACTAATTTTTAAAATTTTTTGTAGAAATGAGGTCTTACTATGTTGCCTAAGTTGCTCTTGAACTCCTGGAATCAAGCAATCCTCCTACCTCAGCTTCCCAGAGTGCTGTGTTTACAGGCATGAGCCACTGCACCTGGCCTAAAAATATATAAATATTTAAAACAGAATTGGAATTCATAAAAAGGAATCAGATGATTGATTTGAGAACTACAGAGAAGGTATCATTGGCAGGATGTGGCCTTTTTTTTTTTTTTAACAACAGAATAACAGCTAATAAGCAGCATTCACTATTGTGTAATTTTACCCAGTCCAATAGTACAATAAGTTAATTGACCTCTTGCTAGAAACCAATCTATCAAACATTAGTAATTTATGCTATGTGGTAAATTTGTACCAGAGATATCTAGGAAGAAGGAATCACTGGTATTTCAACACGGATGGAAACAAAGTAAGAAAAGTCTGCTATAAAAGGTTTTATTGGCCTCAGACATTCAGGAGGATGAGTGGTCAAGTGACTTCCTAAGCTGTAGGCTGCCAGGACTTTTGTACTGGGGCATTAGAGGAAATCAAAGGTGGGACATGTTACTCTTGAAAACCCAAAGAACTTCAGTTTTCATGGGGACAGTGTAAGCCATAGGAGAAAACCATCTTCGTAAAAATGTCAACTGAGGAAAAATCATATACCACTACAATTTGAAAGAAAATGCAAAGTCTAATATTCCAGTTAATTAAAATTATTTTGCTTGAATTGTCAAATTCTGCTTGGAAATTAAGGCATGAAAAATGCCTGGAATACAGATGGGGGAAAAAACAAACAAAAAACCACCAAGGGATCTGGAGTTAGAGAGACCCAGGATAAAATTTTAGCTCCATCATGTTCCAACTATAGACCCTTAGCAAAATATTGCCCCTCCACATGCTCAGTTTTTTCAGCTGTAAAGGAAGAGAGAGAGCATCCAGAAGTACCTCATATAGTGTTTGGGTATGTCAGGGGGTCAATGGGTGGTGTGACGGGGTTGATATTTGAATATAAAATCCTCATTATTTTGAACATTTTGTTTTTAATTGGGTCTTCTTTGGGCAGATTTGCTTCTCTTGTGCTGTGGAAATACAATACAGTATGATGGGATATAAAATGTGGTGTCTAAGCACTGGTCACATGCTCAGGACAGACACTGAAACCATATAGCTCCTTCTGAATATTGCAGTGGGAATCAGTATGTGAAACTGTATTTACATTTATGTATTTTTTCCAGAGTAAAACAGAGAAGAGGAAATGTAACAATGAGTAGAAACTAATTAGCAGCGCAAATGTCAGAAGTGGAGACGTTTGAGATTCTGTGCTATAATTTATCTTCTGCATTGTGAATTTTAACTAAAACAAGGGGCTGTGCTGAAGAAACAGGTTCCTCTGGCTAATTCAGGGGAATGGACGTTCTGAAAAGCCTGCTGTTATCATGAGGGAGGACAAGCTTAAGCAATCATGGACAATAGCTTATATCTTTTGCTAAAAGGAGTGCTCACAGATTTCCATTGCAAATAGAACTTAGAATATTGTTTAAAAGAGGGGTCCCTCTAACACTCCCTCCTGGCAATGACTGTAACTGGCAATGATTGGTCAGAGTTGGGGCTTCTAAACTGAGCCCATATTTGTCTAAAATCTCCAGGTGTCACCATTTGCCAAGAAAACAAAACAAAACAAAAAGCTGGGTTTCTTTTCTTTCCTTTTCAAACAAACAATAAAGGGACCAAATGGACATTCTAGGATTGAAAAAGACAATATCTAAACTTAGGAATTCATTAGACAGAATGAAGAGAAGACTGGACACAGATGATAAAATTAGCAAACTTGAAAGCAGGTCATTAGAAAATATCAAAACAGAATATAAAGAGAATACAAATTAATTTTTTAAAAATAATAGGGCATAAAAGACATGTGGGATCAATCAAAATGACAATATGCTTGTAAATGTAATGTTAGAAAAGAGGAGAGAGAAAATGGAGGCAGAGGATGTATTTAAAGAAATAAAAGTCAAGAAGTTTTCAAAACTGATGAAAGACATTGCTATGGCTTGAATATGGTTTGTCTCCTACAATTTATGTATTGGAGACAGTGTTAAGAAGTGGTGGGACATTTTAGAGGTGTTTGGGTCATGGGAGCTCTGCCCTCATAAAGAGATTAATGGAGATTTCACAGGAGTGGATTAGTTGCCTGAGAGTGGGTTGTTATAAAACAAGGTTGTCTCCTCTATTTGGTTTCCTTCACATCCACTCACTTTACCTTCTGCTTCTCAGTCATGTTATGAAGAAGTACAAAAGCCCTTGCCAGAGCTGCTGCCATGTCTTTGGACTTTCAGCCTCTAGAACCTTGAGCCAAGATTAACTTCTTTTCTATATAAATGCAATGGAAACTAGTATGTGAAAATATATTTACATTAATGTATTTTTTCCAAAGTAAAACAGAGAAGAGGGAATGTAACAATGAGCAGAAACTAATAAGCAGCACAAATGTCAGAAGTGGAGACATTTGAGATTCTGTGCCATAATTTATCTTCCAAGTAGCTGGAACCACAGGTACATATCACCACACCCAGCTAATTTTTTTTTAAATTTATTGTGGAGATGAAGTCTCACCAAGTTGCCCGGACTGTCTTGTACTCCTGGGCTCAGGCAATCTTCTTGCCTCTGCCTTCCAAAGTGTTGGGATTACAGGCATGAGCCACCACAACCATATTATAATATTGTGCCATGTTACAATGCAGTACAAAAGCCCTCACCAGAAGTTGCTGTCATGCACTTGGATTTCCAAGCCTCCAGAGCCATGAGCCAAAATAAAATTATTTTCTTTATAAATTACTCAGTCTCAGGTATTATAACCACATAAAGTGAACTAAGACAAGCATTGACCCACAAATAAAAAACTTCAGTGGATTCCAACAGAATAAAGCAAGACAAAACAACAAACAGCCAGGCCAAACTAATCAACTAATCTAAAACCTCACAGGTACATTATAATCAAACAGCTGTAATCCAAACATAGTAGAAAATCTTAAAATCATATACAGGAGAAGACACATTTTAGTCAAAGGAGCAATCATAAGATTGATAAATACTTTGCCAAAAAATATGAAAGCTAGAAGATGAAGAAATGACATTTTTAAAGTCTTGAGGGAAAAAAATTGAAAACCTAGAAAAAAGTTCTTAAAAAGCAAAGGTGAAATAAATCTTTTTTTTGGCAAACAAAAGCTGAAAACAGTCATCACTAATAGTGCTGTGATACAATAAAAACTAGTTTAAGAAAGACCATAATAAATCAAAAATGCATATTGTAATAATGCAAAAATGCATATTGTAAACACTGAAATAATTATAAAAGAATGTAAAACAAATAAGTTAATAGAAATGAAAAAAATTTAAGTATGCCTGACTAATTCAAAAGAAGGTAAGAAAGAGACATAAAATAACAATTAAAAAAATGAGACAAAAAGAAAACAGCAAGATGGTAGATTTAAAAGACACTATGTCAGGTATGGTGGTTCATGCTTGTAACCCAGCACTTTGGGAGGTAGAGGCAAGAGGACTGCCTGGGCAACTTGGCAAGACCTAGTCTCTACAAAAAAAAAAAAACAGCCGGGTGTGGTGGCGCATGCCTGTAGTTCCAGCTACTTGGAAGGCTGAGGCAGAAGGATTACCTGAACTCAACCGGTCAAGGCTGCAGTGGCTGTGAGTGTGCCACTGCACTCCAGCCTGGGCAACAGATTGAGACTCCAACTAAAAAAATTAAAAAATAAACAAAAAAACCCCCACACTCTATCAGTAATTACACTAAATGTAAATGAACCAAACAATCAAACAAGAGATAACATTGATAAGATCACATTAAAAAAGCCAAATATTTGCTTTTTATGAGATACACTTTACATGAAATGATGCAGAGAGATTGAAAATAAAAACATGGAAAAGGTATGCTATATAAATACAAATGAAAAGAAAGCTGGGGCTGGGAATGGTGGCTCACACCAGTAATCCCAGCACCTTGAGAGGCAAAGACAAGAGAATTGTTTGAGACCAGCATAGGCAACATAGTGAAACCTCATCTCTACAAACAAATTTTTAAAAAAGAAAGCTGGTACAGCTATATTAATATCAGAAAAGCAGACTTTGAGTCAAGAAGGATTATTGGAGATAAAGAGGAACATTCCTTAATGATAAAAGAGTCAATTCAAAAGACATATGTAGGGCAACCCCTTCGTGTCCCCTCCCACTGTGGGAGCTTCTCTGTCCTCTCAATAAATCCTGCTTTCTCAAAAAACAAAAAACAAAAAACAAACAAAAGACATATGTATCCCTATATATATATCTAGTTAATCCTGCCAGCAGGAAAAAAAAGTCATATATAAGAAGCCTAAATTTATATACACCTAATAACACATCTTCAAAATATGTAAAGAAAAAGTTGACAGAACTAAAGGAGGAACAGACAAGTCCACAATCAGACTGGAGATTTAGCATATTTCTCTCTAAAACTAATAGTGCGCACAGACAAAAATTCAGTAAAAATATAAATTATTTTAAAAACATGATTAGTCAACTGGATCTATTTGACATTTTATTTATTTATTTATTTATTTATTTATTTATCTTGAGTCAGGGTCTCATTCTGTCGCCTAGGTTGGAGTGCAGTGGCACGATCACCGTTCATCCCTGTCTTGACCTCCTGAACTCAAGGGATCCTCCCGTCCCAGGTTTCTGAGTAGCTGGGAATACAGGCATGCACCACCACTGTCTGGCTTATTTATTCACTTTTTTTTTTTGTAGAGATAAGGTTTTGCTATGTTGCCCAGGCTGGTCTTGAACTCCCTGGGTTTAAGAAATCCTCCTATCTTGGGCTCCCAAAATGTTGGAATTCCAGGCATAAGCTACTGCGGCCAGCTTGTTTATTTACTTATTTTTGTGTTGGGGTCTCACCCTGTCACCCAGGCTGGAGTGTAGTGGCATGGTCATGGCTCACTGCAGCTTTGAACTTCTGGGCTCAGGTGATCCTTCCACCTCAGCCTCTGGAGTAGCTAGGACTGCAGGTGTGCTCCACCAGGCCCAGGTAATTTAAAACATTGTTTTGTAGAGATGAGGTCTCGTTCTGTTGCTTATGCTGGTCTCAAACTCCTGGGCTCAAGCAATCCTCCCTCCTTGGCCTTCCAAAGTGCTGGGTTTATAGGCGTGGGTCACCATGCCCAGCCCTAATTGACATTTATACAACATGATACTCAACAATACTCAACAATATTCTTTTAAAGTGTGCATGGAACATTCCCCACATGATATGCCATGAAACAGGTCTCACTAACTTTCTTTCTTTTTTTTTTTTTTGAGTTGGAGTCTCACTCTGTCGCCCAGGCCGGAGTGCAGTGGCACGCTCACAGTCACTGCAGCCTTGACCTGCTGGGCTCAGGCAATCCCTCCGCCTCAGCCTTTCAAGTAGCTGGAACCACAGGCACGTACTACTACGCCTGGCTAATTTTTTGATATTTTGTAGAGACGAGGTCTCACCAAGTTACCCAGGCTGGTCATGAACCCCTGGGCTCAGGCAAGCCTCTTGCCTCAGCCTCCCAAAGTGCTGGGATTACAGGCTTGAGTCACTGTATCTAGGACTAACTTTCAAAAAATTGACCTGACTTGATTCTCTGACCACAGTGGAAATATAACAGAAATTAACACTAGAAAGACAAATAGAAAATCTTCCAAATATTTGGAGTTTAAGCAATTCACTCTTCTTTGTTGCTTAGAGATAGGACCTTGCTCTATTGCCCAGGCTGGAGTGCTGTGGTGCAAGTCTCGCTCATTATAACCTTGAAATCCTGGGTTCAAGCAATTCTTGTACCTCAGTCTCCTGAGTAGGTAAGACTACAGGTGTGTACCACCACACCTTGTTAAAACAATTTACTCTTAAAAAACCCATGGGTCAAAGGAGAAATCATGAAGTAAAATATAAAATATTTGGAGCTGAATTATATTGCATTTTTATTATTTCTCAGCTCCAAAGATTTTATTAGACTTGTGAAAGCAAGGTAAAGAAATACATAGAAAATCAAGAAGAAACGTTTAACATCAATGATGTAAACCTTCATCTCAAAAAGCTAAGAAAAGACGCACAAATTAACCCTAAGGAGAAAACAGAATAAAGGAAATAAAGAATAAGAACAAAGATCAGAAGAATAGAAAGCAGGTATCCAAAAGATAAAATCAACAAAACCAAAAGTCAGTTACTTGAAACCACTGATAAAATTGGTAAATGACTGGCAAATTGATAAAGAAAAATGAGGGACAAAGCCAATTTATCAATATAAGTAAGAAAATGGAAAAATTATTACTGCATACATTTTAAAAGATCACATATCTTAAATAGCAAAGTTTTTGAAAGCTATTACATACCAATTCTGGCACAAGACAAATAGAAATTTAGTATATTTCTATGTATGCTAGACCATATGACTCCATAATTAAAACCTTTCCACAAAGAAAATTTCCAACCCAAATGACTTCACTGGTGAATACCTCCAAATTTCAAGAAAGAAATAATAGCAATAGGAAAAAAAACCCAAAAACCCTCTTCCAGGGAATTGAGAATGAGCAAAGATTTCCCAACTTATTTTGTGAGAAAAACATAACAATGATATTACAAGACAAGGACATTACAAGAAAGAAAATCACAGGCCAGTATCTTTCATGAACATAGATACATATAGTGTGGTTTAACATTAAAAAGTTGGTCAATGTATTTCAACACATTAGCAGAATAAAGAAAAACTAATAGATACATCAGAAGTGAGGAGGATTTATTTCAACAATGCAAAGTGTGGTCTAACATTAAAAAGCTGGTCAATGTATTTCTCTACACTAGCAGAATAAAGAAAAACTAACAGATGCAGAAAAAAAGTTGAAGTTCAACATCCATTCATGACAAAATGTCTCAGCAAATGAGGAATTACAGGGAACTTTCTACTTATGGCCATAAATGTTAAAAAAAATTGGAAAGGAAAAAGTAAAACTATCAACATTTGTAGATAATTATGTACAAGTCCAAAGACTTGACAAACTACTAGAATTAAGAAATGAATTTTCCAAGGTCACTGGATATAAGATCAATGTACAAAAACAGTGGTTTATCTATATAATAGCAGGAAATAATTCAAAAATAAAGCAAAATAATATTAGTCACCACAGTGTTGCACTCATACACACACACACACACACACAAATCCTATGAATAGATCCAATGAAAGATGTTCAAGACCTTTAAACTGCAAACTACATAATATGTAAGCTATCCTTAAAGAAGATCTATGTAAGTGAAGACATATACCATGTTCATAAATTAGAAGTTTCAATGTTTTTAAAATGCCAGTGTCTCTCAAACTGACTTATAGATTTAATACAATCTCAGTAACAATCTAAACAGGGTAATTTTGTGAAAATTGATGAGATAATTCTAAAATTTATATAGAATTATAAAAGACCTAGAATAGCCAAAACAGACTTGACAGAAAAACTAATTTGGGGGACTTACACTTCCAGATATCAAGACATATTTTTAAATTTAATGCGTAATGCAATTTGCTGATATTTGTTGAGAACTTTTTGTGTCTATGTTTGTGTGTTATATTGACTGGTAACTTTCTTTTCTTTTCTTTCTTTTTGCATTGGAATCTCACTCTGTCACCCAGGCTGGAGTGTAGTGGCACGCTCACGGCTACCACAGCCTCGACCTGCTGGGCTCAGTCAATCCTTCTGCCTCAGTCTTCTAAGTAGCTGGAACTATAAGCATGTGCCACCATGTCTGCCTAATTTTTTGATTTATGGTAGAGATGAGGTCTTGCCAAGTTGCTCAGGCTGGTCTCAGACCCTTGGGCTCAGGCAAGCCTATTGTCTTGGCCTCCCAAAATGCTGGGATTACAGGCATGAGCCATTGCAACCGGTGCTTTCTTTTCCTGAGATGTCTTGGTATGACCTTGGTATCACATTAATGCTTAATTCTGGTCTTATTGGGAAGTGTTCTTAATTATTTTCTGAAAAAGTTCTGTGTATGATGGTATTATTTCTTTGATGTTTGTAGGATTCCTCCAGTTCTCCATATCTTTTTTTTTTTTTTGCTATGACTGAGAAACTCAGAGTACTTTGACTGCTGTATGCCCTGACCAGCTCTGTGTTTTTCCCTGCAGGCACGAACCCAGGCCTAAACCTGGAATATCCCAGACACTGATAAACTTGTTAGGTTGTTGCCTGAAACACGGAAGGATCAAACATGCTGCTAAACATGTAGAAACTACCTCCCACCCTGAGTCAAATTCCTTAAACATTCATATAAACTCCATAACCCAGCCCCCTCCTTGCAGACATAAATCTTTTTCTCTCATTGTTTGATGCAAGCATCACTGCATCACTCTGTAAGTAAGTTCCCCTAATAAATGTTTTGGACTGGTCACCCTGGCATTTAGTGCTTCTTTCTTTGAACTCTAACCAGTCTTACATCCAGAAGTCCTTTGTGGGAACTTCCCTGTCAGCATTTTTGGGGAGACTCTAGCTGTGAGTTCCTTGAATGGAACAGTGTTTGACAGAATTCACCAGAATTTATCTGGGTCAAGAGTTTTCTTTGTTGGAAGGTTTTAAATTAGGGATTCAATTTCTTTAGTAATATAGGGCTACTGAAGTTTTCTGTTTCTTCTCTAGTCAGCTTTAGCCATTTGTTTCTTCCATAGAGTTTGTCAATTTCATCCAAATTGTTAAATTTCTTGGGAAAAAAATCACAATAAGATTATTTTTATTATTTTTTGAGTTGGAGTCTCACTCTGTCACCCAGGCTAGAGTGCAGTGGCACACTCATGGCCACCCCAGCATCGACCTGCTGGGCTTCAGCGATCCTTCTGCCTCAGTCTTCCCAGTAGCCAGAACTACAGGTGTGTGCTACCACACCCAACTAATTTTTTATTTTAGAGATGAGGTCTTGCCAAGTTGCTCAGGTTGGTCTTGAACCCACGAGCTCAGGCAATCCACTCGCCTTGGGCTCCCAAAGTGCTGGGATTACAGGCTTAGCCACTGAGCCCGTCCAAAAAGATTATTTTATTATCCTTTTAATGCTTGTAGGATCATGATGTTTCCCCTCCCTCCGTTCTTTTCTTTCATTCTTTCTCATTCTTTCTTTTCAAATATAAACATTTAGAAGTGTACATTCTTTGTGAAGCACTTCTTTATTTACCTATGTAAATTCATGTATAATACTTTAGTATTTATACTGCTTTATTTACCCATGTAAATTTTGATATGTTGTATTTTTATTTTCTTTCAGTTTAAAGTATTTTCTGGCTGAGCTCGGTGGCTCAGCCTGTAATCCCAGCACTTTGGGAGGCCAAGGCGAGTGGATTACCTGAGTCTGCGGGTTCGAGACCAGCCCGGCAACTTGGTGAGACCTTATCTCTACAATAAATCAAAAAGTTAGCCGGGCGTGGTAGCGCACACCTGTAGTTCCTGCTACTTGGAAGGCTGAGGCAGAAGGATTGCCAGAGCCCAGCAAGTCAACACTAGGGTGACTGTGAGTGTGCTACTGCACTCCAGTCTGGACGATGAAGTGAAACTCCAATTCAAAAAAAACCCTCCCATGTAGCCCACCACTTTAGGGTATAACATGCTAATTTAAAAAAAAAGTAGCCGGGCTCGGTGGCTCAGCTGTAATCCCGCGCCTTGGGAGGCCGAGGTGAGTGGATTGCCTGAGCCCGCGGGTTTGAGACCCGCCTGGGCAGGCGAAACCTCACCTCTACAATAAATCAAAAAATCAGCCGGGCGTGGTAGCGCGCGCCTGTAGTTCCGGCTACTCGGAAGGCTGAGGCGGAAGGATCGCCGGAGCCCAGCAGGTCGAGGCTGCGGTGGCCGGAAGCGGCCACTGCACTCCAGTCTGGACGACGGAGTGAGACGCCAACTCAAAAAAAAAAAAAAAAAAAAAAAAAGGGCTAGGCTTGGAAGCCCATGTCTGTAGTCCCAGCTACTTGGGGAGGCTGAGGTGGAAAGATAGCCTGAGCCTAGGAGGTTGAGTCTGCAGTGAGTCACAAATGTGTCATTGTACTCCAGCCTGGGCAAGAGTGAGACTACAACATAAATTAATAAATACATACAGACATATATACATAAATAGAAGTACACCATGTTCCTCTTCTCAAAACTGTCCCCTAACTCTCCATCTCACTCAAACCTAATGTCAGCATCCTCCCCACACCCTCCAGACCTACCTGCCCTGGCTGCACCACCAAGCTTATTTCAGTTACTTTCTGTCCAGCCCTCCTTGCTTTTTCTGAAACACAGATACGTTTCCGCCCTGGTACATTTGCACTGGAGGGTACCCTGCCTAAAAAGAGCACCCCCAAACATCCTCATAGGTCATTCTTCATGTCCTTCCAATCTTTTCTCAAAAGTCACCTTTGCCACAAGGCCCACGCTGCCCACCTGGTACAATAGCCATCTTCCCCATCCCCACTCATCCACACTCTGGGTCACCTGCCCCCAGTTCTTACCATCTTCCAACAAAGACACTTCTTTACTTACTCTGCTCATATAGTGTTTCCTCCCACTAGAACATATGCATCACAAGGCCAGCAATTTTTCTGTTTTTACTTCAATGCCATTTCCCAAATACAAATCAATCTGTCATATATGTGGCAATAACAAATGTCCATTGAATAAACGATCACTGCAGAGCACCTCCTTATTCTAGAGACACTATCTTTATTTTTATTTTTTTAATTTTTTTGAGTCGGAGTCTCACTTTGTTTCCCAGGCTGGAGTGCAGTGGTACACGGCTCACGGCCACCACAGCCTTGACCTGCAAAGCTCCAGCAATCCATCCACCTCAGCCTTCCAAGTAGCTGGAAGCACAGGTGTGCACCACCACACCCAGCTAATTTTTTTAATTCATTGTAGAGACAAGGTCTTTCCATGTTGCCCAGGCAGGTCTCAAACCCTTGGGCTCAGGCAATCCTCTCGCCTCTGCCTCCCAAAGAGCTGGGATTACAGGTGTGAGCCACCATACCCGGCTGACACTATCTTTATTAAAGGAACCTCAGGCCAAGTGCTGTTTTGTGACAGTTACAGCACAACATCCTCTCACATTGATATCGATGTCTCCTATGCTTTTCTCACCAGGGCTGCTTGTGTGCCTCCTCCCTGCATCTTTCCTCTCAACTCACTTTCCTGCACATGGCAGCACAACATTGTATTTCTCTCTTAGGAAAGAGACTTCTAGGCTTATGGGCCACATTTTTCAACCAAGTATAAATCTACATCAGACACTGCTTTATAAATCCATGAGTCTGAATTGGAGTCTGTGCTAAGATTACTAGAACTAAGGGCAGGGAGAAGGTATGAGAGCAAAGCAGAAGAGATTTTCCACCAGAACTCATCTAAGATGAGAAATTACAGAACCCCTCCTCTCTGCTAATTCCACAATCTGGTTTCCTTAGAAAGGTTGGGGGAAATATGGAAAGTACAATCCAGAAAAGAGCCCTAAAAGGGGGGCAGGAGCTGGACATGTCTGAAACTGGTCTCTTAATACCACGGAGACTCCTGTGTGCAGGGGCCACCCTGGGCAATGTCTGAATCCTTGTGATCACAGATCCTGGTGGAAAAAGGTTCTCTACTGAAGGGCCAAAGATGATGGAGCAGCAAAGACATCACAGTCAAATGGTGACCACATGAAGCCCATGGTGGCCTGAGCATCAACTGGGCACAACCCCATCTACACTCCTCACCTACAACAGATCAGCACAACATGTGGACTCTGCAAGGTTTTTAGGTCTTCCTTTTATTTCCGCTCTCAAATTTTAGGAATCTCCTCCTTTAATTAACCCAGCAACTTCTCATGGCAAGAATTTGAATAAACAAATTTATATCAGATTCTTGTTTTCATCAGGGAGATAAGAAGTTGCAGTTCAGCACACCATGAAGTAGAGACAGGGATAGAGACATCCCGGTCCCACCTCTCTGGAATAGGAAGGATGATCAGAGAAGGCACACAGGTCAGAGTGGGCAATGGGGTCAACATGGACATGGGTGTGGGCTGGTCTTCTTCCCACACATTCATGTTGGCAGACACACTCAATGCCCTTTGTTGAAAGAGAAGTCAGAGGCTCTTGAAGTTACAAAGGGGAGGCCTGGACAAATCTTTCATAACTCAGTCCCACACATAGCAGTTGTCTCAGGCTGTAGAAGAAAATATTCATGAACAAATTCAGATCAGTCACAGTGAGTGGTGACATTCTGAATAGCCCATCGCTTGCTCAAGAAGTCCAAATCAAAGAATCCCCACAGCTCAGCTGTGTCTCCTCTGCCCCACTCCCTCTTGCCCAACTACACATCAGGCCTTCCAGGGTGTCACTTTTACAAGTCATGAGAGACACATCAGAGCCCTGGGCACTGTCGATGCCTGAGATAGAACAAAACAGAACCTGCTAAGAGCCCACAGGAGATAAGGTGCAAGAGGAATTATGGAGTGGGTGAGCTCCCCCACGGGTCCCTATCTACACTGTTCCAAGAACCTGAGGGATCATACTCTCCACACTTATAGGCAGCCTGAGAGTAGCTCCCTCCTTTACCACCTGTGGGAAGAAAATGTCCAGTGAGAGACCAGGGAGGAGTTAGGGCCATGAAGTCCTAGAAGAAACCCTAGTCTTTGGACTCCAGTAAAGTTTCCCAAACTGTGACTATAGACTCAGGGCAGAATCAGGTAACAAGAGAAAAGGAAATGTGTAAGAGCTGAACCAACTGCCCCCCATAGGTCTGTCCTCACCAGGGACCTTCCCTGCAACCTGTGACTATTAGGAATCAGGTTCCCATCACCATTATCATCAAAGTGAAACATCTGTTCTTTACTTTCACATGTGCTTTGCACAAGAATAGGTAAGTATTGCACACAGGGCCCCAGGCAGGGTAAGCACATGTGTATGGATGGTATTTCCCAGTAACAAGGCAGGACACACTACAAATGAAACTCCCAGTGGGACCAAAAAAAATAAAAAAAACCGCAGACCCCACCCCTCACCCCTTCCCTACCTGAACTCTTCTTCCTCCACATCACAGTTCCAGTGACAACAGCTCCAAGGAGAACCAGGCCAGCAACGATTCCCACAATGAGGATGATGGTCTGGGAAGATGGCTCTGGGAAAGGAAGGGAAGGTGAGGGGCCCTGACCCCCAGGCCTCATCCCTGACCCTGCTGAAGGTCTCCAGAAGGCCTCCTGCTTTCCTTGAGAAGAGTCTTGACCCTCCCTCACCCCGCTCCTTACCCCATCTCAGGGTACAAGGCTCTGGCTGCCCCTCATGCTGTTCATGTCATGTGTATTTATCTCTGTTCCTCTCCAGAAGGCACCACCACAGTCGCCCACTTCTGGAAGGTTCTGTCCCCTGAAGGCCTCGTCTCCACAAGCTCCATGTCCTGATGAGTCCTCCCCATCCCTCTGTCAGGTCAGTGTGATCACTGCAGAGCAGAAGCCTAGGGCACAGCACCACAGGGTGACGTCTCCATCAGGGCTGGGGTGGCAGGTCACATGCGTCTTTGGGAGATCTGAATAAGAGTCAGAAAATCCAGGCACTTTGCATCCCTCATGGGGCCCTCCAGCGGCATCCATGTGACTATCCTGAGAATGGAGAGGACAACTAGGGTGGAGGAAGGAGTCAAAACTCACACACCAGTCTGACACAGACAACTGGGATAATCTGCTCCTTGGAAAGTTCTAGTCTCCGAGGGGAGAACAGGGACTTCTGGTCCTGACCTGTGTGGAGGCCGAGCGACCCAGAAGAACTGGAGTCAGAACTCCAAACACCCTGAGTGTGAGGCAGAGAACAAGGCCTTCGAGAAAGTCATGGTGCCCAAGGCTGCTGCAGGGGTCAAGGGAACTGCATTTCAGGGATTGTCTTCCCCTCCTTCCCTCAGAGACTCCAACCCTTATTGGCCCAGAGAAAAGGGAGGGCCTCAGGGTCACTCTGGAACAGGATCTAGGACGATATTTCTAGCACTGATCTCATTTTCCTCCCCTCCCTGTGGAAGGCCAGCCTGGGAGGTCGGGGAGGCGCCCGCGCGCTGCAGTGTTTCCTTCGCATTCTCCAGGTATCTGAGCAGCCACTCCACACACCTGCCTTCCAGGGAGGCCTTCCTCTGCCCCGCCTCACCAGCCGCCTCCTACTTGCGCTTCGAAATCTCAGCCGCGGTGTCCGACGCGGTCCAGGAGCGTGGCGCCGTCGTAGGCATGCTAGTCATAGCCTCGCAGGAGGCGACCACCGGGCCTCAGGTCGCAACCAGACATCGCCAGGAGGGCGTGAGACCCTGGCCCAGCCCCCGCGATCAGCCCCGCCCCCGCCCTGACCAATCCATGGGGATTTTGGCCTAAACTGAAAATGAAACCGGGAAAAAGTCGCTTGAGGCTCTTCCCGGATCCAGAGTCTCGGCGGGTCCCGCAACCTGAGGGTGAATCTCGGTCGGACCCGAGACTCAGATGACCGGAGCCGTCCGTGGGGGGATGCGAGGGGTCGTGACCTGTGGCCCGGACCCGAGGTGACTCACCCGCCTCGCTCTTCGTAGTAGCGGAACAGGGTCTGCAGATTCACTCGGCCTCGCTGTGTCTGTCACCCAGTCCCAATACTCTGGCCCCTCCTGCTCCATCCACAGCGCCCGCGGCTCCTTGCTCTGACTCGCTGTCGAACAGCACGAACTGCAGGGTCCACGTAGCGACGGAGATGTGCCGGGGCTCCCCGCGGCCGGGCCGCGACACCGAGGCGAGGAAATATCAGGGAGGGGGAGCTTGGGGCGGGGAGGGGCTGAGACCCGGCCCGACCCTCGTCCCGGCGCAGACCCCCGGGTCCGAGGCTGATGGGCGAGAGGGGAGGAGGGGGTGAGGGGGCTCGAGAAGGGGAAAAGGGCGACGGGTGAGGGAGTGGGGAGGGGAGGAGCCCTGGTCCGCGGAGATGCGGCTTCCGCGAGTCCGGCTCCCCAGCTGGGCTGGCCCCTAGCTCCTCCCCGAAGAGGCCGTTTCCCTCCCTACCCCTCACTCACCCGCACGGGTCTCGGTCAAGGCCCGAGCCCCCGAGAGCAGCAGGAGGAGGGCTCGGGGAGCCATGACCCCATCCTGGGGGTCTGGCAGAATCTGGGTCCTGGTGGGTCCGTGGGGACTTTATAACCGGGAACAGCAGCGACTCTGACTGGCTTCGCTACAAACGGTGGGAGTGCTCTTTCTTCTGAGTCCTGGCCCGGGATCTGTCTGTGAAACCAGGGAGAGACTCCCAGGCTGGGCCCAGCCCCTCTCCCTTCACTTCTCAGCCTGGAATCCTCCCTGAACTGACTCCCTTCCACTCATCCTCTCCCCCTGGACTCTTCTAAAGGAAAATTCACCTCAGGGAACCTGGTGCCAGAGGGTGAGATCCCCAAGGAATGGAGGTGTAGAGACAGAGGTTTTCTCTTTAAACCTGGATAAGTTGTGTATGAAGGCACCAGAGAGAGATTCTCATTGAGATCAGTTTCCTTTTTGTTTATTAACTGCAGTGGGTAGCACAATCTTGGTAACCCCTGAATGATCAGAAATCTAATCTGTAAAAAAAAGTATTGGCCCTTTATATATAAATGTATCTAAACATATTACAATTACACTTACAAAGCTCCCAAGTTCATGTCCAAGCCTATGTATCTGTGACTCTCTGTTTTTGTATTTTAGAATTATCTTCATTCCATAGTCCTGAGTTTCCATATGTGAGTCCGGGACTTCTCCTTCATAAAAAGAAGCACGATTTGTTACTGTATGTTGCCACCAGGAGCCTGGACAGAATATAATCACCTCAGAGTTGCAAGTGCTCAATGCGGTCAAAATGCCTTTCATCAGTGCTCATGCACTGTCTGTTTTCATGAATGATTCACATCTGAGGTGTGTGCATATTTTATTGGGACACTTGGTATTTTTTTTAACCTGATTAACATAAGAAAGATATTTGGTTTCAGGAAGTCCTATAAATGTAATAATTATCAAATGCAAAACACCACACTGCCAGGCTCTGTAGATAGATGTATTAAAATCTATAAAACACTGTTTTTAAATCTGAGAATTCTGTGGCTTTGTAATTCTTCTGCTTCTTTTCTTCACCTCCTGCTTCTCCAGTGCTTTTCTCTGTCCTTCTCAACCCTCAGGTCCTCTTTTCCCCTCAGTCCCCACCACTCTCTCATTCATGGATTGTGGCACTAGCATTGTTCCCTCACCTGCTGCCCAGGACTGTTCTCTCCACAGTGGTCGGCAGTCCTGCTAATTTGAGTCAGGTTGTGTCATTTCTCCAATAGCTCTGTGTCACTCTTGTGAAACCTCTTGAATGTAAGGCACATGATGAGCACAGGGGCTTTGGGCATGTTTCAGTCTGCTCCAATAAATAGGCTGCTATCCCTTTATGGCCAAAGACAAGCGATAGAAACTGGGAGGAAAGGAAGTGTTTAATTTCTATAACCATGTTACAGGGAGACAGGTCAGCATTTTTACCAAAAAAAAAAAAAAAAAACCGCACTCAAAAGCAACACAAACTCATTTCAGTATTTCTACACCAAATTCATAGAGCTTCACACACTCTGGGGTCAAAGTCTGTGTGCAGTTTTAGCTTGACTCGAGATATTCATGAACATTTTTTTATCTGAGACCACTGAGGTGACACACAGTCTCCTGTTCATGCTGGCATTTTAGATAACATTTTGGAACTTACATGTTTTTTTGCAGGTTTGTTTGTTTGTTTTTTAGAAAGGAGCAGACAATTGCAACATTTGGAAGGAAGGAAAAGTCACGACATTTAAAATGATAGATTTACATTGTTTTAAAACATAATTGTAACAATCTCCTTTTCCCAGAACTCAAGCCTATAACAGTCCAATGTCCTTGTATTTGAGGTGGGCAATGCCCACACCAGGTTTTTAGACACACTCATGCTGGCCTTGGACCACTCTCCTAATTATTAGGTGGTATGGCCTGCCTGACTGTCTCCTCTCCAGCACCAGCAACAGCCCACTACATAAGACTGGCCCTCTAGACCAATCAGGCAAGGCCATGCTAGAAGAGGAGAAGGGTTCTCAGAGGGGGTGGAGGGGTGGGGGAGGGAAACATGTACTTTTAAATTGAAACAGCTTTCAAATTCAGCTCAACTCAATTACAAAGAAAAGCTGTTCTTTTTTTTTTTTTTTAAGTAGGAGTCTCACTGTTGCCCTGGTGGGAGCAATGGCATGCCTCAACCTGCTGGGCTCAGGTGATTCTTTTACCTCAGTCTTTCAAGTAGCTGGAACCACAAGCACAAGCCTCCATGCCCAGCTAATTTTTTTTTTTTTTAAATCTGTTGTAGAGTCGGTCTTGCCAAGTTGCCCAGGCTGGTCACGAACCCTTGGACTCAAGCAATCCTCTTGCCTCTGCCTCCCAAAGTGGTGAAATTACAGATGTGAGTCACTGTGCCTGACTGGAAAGCTTCTTAATACAAGTTTCCAAGTCTTTTCTAAATGACTGCTCTAATAATCAAAATGACCTAAGTTGTATCTACAGCATATAAAGGTATACCTGGTACATAGTAGGCATTACATTAATTTTTGTTAAATGAATGAATGAATGAATGAAATATTATTGTGTTAAAATTTAATTGTATCACAAAATTATAAATAAAAAATACTAAAAATGTTAGAAAAGGTTTTTTTCTTGCATATCATGAACTGTGCATATCAGTTTATAAATTCATTTCTGTTTTGTTTTTTTTTTGAGTTGGAGTGTCACTCTGTCACCCAGGCTGGAGGGCAGTGGCACGCTCTTGGCCACTGCAGCCTCAACCTGCCTCCTGAGCTCAAGTGACCCTTCCACCTCAGCCTTCCAAGTAACTGGAACTATAGGCACACAACACCACACCCGGCTAATTTTCTGATTTATTGTAGAGATGAGGTCTCACCAAGTGGCCCAGGCTGGTCTTGAACCACTGAGCTCAGGCAATTCTCTCGCCTTGGCCTCCCAAAGTGCTGGGATTAGCACCGCCCTTAGTGACTTTAAACAAAACCCATTCATGTGCTTATATCTTCTTAGTCAGAAATTCAGGCATGGTGTAGATAAATTCTCTGTTCAATATTTCACAAAACTGTGTCCTCATCTTGAAGTTGGAGTCCTCATGAAATCTTGTATGGAGCCTGTGGACACAATTCAGTTTCTGGCAGTTGTAGGACTGAGGTCACTGTTTCCTTGGCAGCTGTCAGGGTGGAGAAAGGGGAGCACTGCCCCCACTTCCTAGTGCCCACCAGCATTCTTTGCCACTAAGCCCCTTCATATTTAAAGTCCACAGTGGAAGAATTCCCTCCCACTGGATCCCTTTCACATTGTGAATCTCTGTGCTCAGGAGGAACCCAGTCCCTTTCCTTTCCTGATTAGGACAGTCTATTTGAGGATTATCACCTATTTTAAAGTCAACTGATTTGAGACCTTAATTACATCTGCAAAATTCCTTCACAGCATCACCTACATTACATGAATCTACATTAGTGTTGACACTGGGGAAAGGTGAATAACCAAGGGGTCGTTACCAAGGGATTTTCACAGAATCAGTCAAGTATGGCCTGGATCTTCCTTTCATGATTAATTGGTTCACAACTTGGAAATTGGAGTTCAAATAAATATATTTTTGTGAATAATAATAAAATACATCCTGTTTAGCCATGGAGATTCTTCTTAAATTGTAAAACCAAATGACATGTTTAATGTCTTACAATTCACTTAGAGCAAATGAAAATTAAAATATTATAAGTCATTTTCTCTTTGAAAGCTGTTAGTTATCTGCTGCTGCATGACAAATTCCCTAAAACTTAGCAGCTCAAAACAACAAATATGTATTATTTTCCACATTTTGATGGTCAGGAATCTGAAAGAGATTTCCCTGAGAGCTTGTGGCTCAGGCTTCTCACAGAGTTGCAGTCCAGTTTTCAATCAGGGCTGCATCATCTGAGGGCTTGACTGGGGCTGGGAATTCACATGAAACATGGTGTTGGAACAAGCCTCAGTTCCTTGTTTGCAGGCCCCAGGAGGCCTCGGTTCCCAGTCACATGAACCTTCTCACAAAGCTGCTTGTGATAGCAGCTGGCAACACCCAGAGGTCGTGATCCCAGAAAGAGAACCAAGGGGGAAGCCACAGTGAATTTTATGTTCTACATGCAGAGTCACAAACTATTATATGCCGTGGCCCGCGTGGCTGCCTTGAAGGACCCGAGAGAGAGCGGTGAGAGATTAAGAAAGACACAGCCACAAAGACATAAAGAAAAGCTGGGGCCAGGTGGAACACTCTCCTCTGATGCAGAAGAAGTTACCTCGAACTAGCTCAGCATGTTTATTTTATAATCAGGCACAAGGGAAGTTGGAAGGGATTCAAGATCTGTGAGGGAGCCATAATGGAATTATGTTGCTACCTAAAAGGCAAGTTGTTCCGCAGTTATCTTGTTGTAGCTAAGGCTTTATCTGTACTATGTGCACCCGATGCGTGGGCATCTGAGACACTGTTTCGTGTAGCAGGCTGCATCCCTCACAGCCTGCCTTTGGCTAGGATGCAGAGCTTCCAAGCGAGACCTTGCCTACGAGCTTGGGGCCATTGAGTGAGACCTTGTCTTCCCTTGGGCCTTAACTCAAGGCCTGCAACAGTGACAGTGCTCATCTGCTCCCCACATCATCTCCG
>CAUYQG010040594.1:0-17287 GCA_963574415.1 Tarsius wallacei
TACAATAAATCAAAAAATTAGCCGGGCGTGGTGGCGCGCACCTGTTGTTCCAGCTACTTGGAAGGCTGAGGCGGAAGGATCGCCGGAGCCCAGCAGGTCGAGGCTGCGGTGGCCGGGAGCGGCCACTGCACTCCAGTCTGGGCGACAGAGTGAGACTCCAACTGAAAAAAAAAAAAAACAAAAACAAAACTTGAGTCAGGTATTGAATTGATATTAGAAGAAAAACATCCTATTTTTTGCTCTGTTCCCAAATCAACTTTAGAAACTTGAACAAGTCTTGTAATCTTTCTCCTCCAGTGTTTCTATTTATAAAACAGATATCTATACAAGTGAAATAATTTTGTGAATTGATTTCTGCTTCGGAAGTATTTTTTCATCTCTTCTCAAGTCCCTTTGTAAGCAGTATTATATTTTATTATTCTATAACAGAAAATATATCCAGAAAAATCAATGAGTAGAGAATATTATAATTTTAAATTTTGGTCTTCTATCATATTGAATAAAAATAAGTTTAAGTTCCAATCTCTTGAATATTTGTGAATTATGCTATTAGTGAGTTTAGCTCTAAAATATATTTTCTGTTAAACTTAAGGACTGTCTTATTAAATACTTTTTAAAAGAGTTTATAATGTGAATTTGACAATTATTCCCTGTAAAAAAAACAAATGATATTAAAAGAGTCACTTCAGTTGTTACCAAAATAACAGTCGAAATTTTATCAACCTACATGAGATTGATTTTTAAAGAATCAATAGTAGCATTTGTGAACATTCAGGATTAAGTATCTTAAATTCCACACACAGTGCTGATGGCCTTGTTTCTGTGTGTGGTCTCACAGCTGTGGAAGAGAGGACCATGTCGAGGCTGACCCTTTTCTGGCTTCAGTGTGCTCAGAGGAGGCTCGTGGCTGCGGCAGAGAAGGCTTTCAGATGTTTCACAAACCACGGGCCTCTAGTGTCAAAGATTAGATCTTACCATAGCACTTTACTTCTGTAGTAATCTCAGTAGAAACAAACAAACAAACAAAAACAACAGTTTGATAAACCCCTTCTGTGAAATGAGAGAGGAACTGTTTATTAAATTTCTTGCTGCTTATGGGATGTAATATCATGAGATGAGATGAGATATTCAAAGATACCAGTCTTTGCATGCCACTTGGATGGCTCTAGGCAAGTGAGATGGATGGAAAGCATTAGCTCTGTTCCTGCTGTAGATTTTCAAAGTCTTAACAGCCATGTTCATAAGTTAAATGTAAATAAATAACCCAACCCTATTTCTAATATATAGTACAAGGAAGTTGACCAAGCAAGAATAAAGCAAAATTTAACAGCTTTCTATTCTCATTGGTTTTAGTGTACTCTTAGCAAAATGTTCAGTTTATACACTAAGGGTTTAAAGTATTTTAATACCAAATCTAGTTAAAATAGTACCATATTTCTGTCTGTCTATCTATCTATCTATCTATCTATCTATCTATCTATCTGATGTTGGGTTGTCATGAGTTTGTGGGTAAAGGGCTATTATTACAAGTTAGATGTCTGTAAAAGTGTGGGTGATACTCTATAATTAAATCACAACATTTATAAAAAATTGGTGCATATGATTTCACTATTTTGCAAACCTGCTGCCACATTAAAATAATAAAAGCTGTTTTAAAAAGACAGTCTTGATATTTTGTGCCTTTGAATAGTATATGCTATTACATGCAAAAGTGTGAGATAAATGCTCTACTTTATCTCTCATTTTTTTCAACGAATTTCAAGTGAATCTCAAATGATTCTCAAGTTTCATTTTTTTAATGAATCTTGTTTCATTAAATACAAGGTGAACATTAAGAACTAACATTAAATAGTTCTTCCCAAGTCACCAAAAAATACAATAAAATAAAAACAGGACAGTGACATAAACTTGCAACAGCACCACCACTGTCTGATATCTTAGGTTCTCTCAGCTATTACCATGTGCACTATCATTTCATCATCCCATTAGTCTACATTCATTCCTTTTTCATTATACTTATTGCAAGTCACTTTGTTTCATTGCCAACTCAAAATAAGAAGCTTTGTGACAACTGAGAGTGCGTTAATCCTTTAACTAACACAATTGCAAACATTCGAGAGCCGCATAAACAGAAATCTTTGTGCACCAGGCATTATTATCTTTCCTGACCTACCATTCTCTCCTTCAGCCATCTGGAGAAGTTGGGCTTCTCAGGATCCTAACACATGGGTGGGGCCCTGTGTCCACTTCTAATTAAGAGAGAAAGTAATATATGTTAGTTCCCGGCTGAATCAGTGAAAACACCCATCTGGTTCTTCAGTCTCTATTGACTGGCTGGGTAATTGAGAAGGACACGTGCTAAGGACGAAGAAACTTTAAGAAGCTGAGGCCTCCTTTAACCCAGGTCTCTGTTTCCTACATACAGTGGATTCTTCCCTGCCTTCTAGCACTCATTGGATTATACCAAGAAGCAGAAATAAATGTAAGTGTGTTAATTCACTGAGATTTCCAAGTAAACTTTTAACAGTGCACAGCATAGCCCACCCTGAATAATATCTCTGGATGGTAGAATTTCTTCACCTTTAGGCTTCATATTTATATATATTAGTGATAACTTTCTATAAGATCTATTTCCTCCTTAGCTTTTGGTTTTCATCTTTTTTCTTCCCTTGTTTTGTGCTGCCAAAACAAATTGTCAAGGTCTTGTTTAGGATGGGATGATAAAATTTGGAAGATAGTGGTGTCTAAGGAATAGGGTACAGGACAAAGAAATGCTACGACCTCAGAGGACAGAGCAAGATCAGACTGGGCATCAAGCCAGACAAAATGGCCAACAGGTGACCCAAGTACACTAGAATTTGTGCAACAACAGACATTAGAGATCATTGTAGTGGGGAACACTACCACTTCTGATGGACCTATTTCGGCATCTCAGTTCCATTTCATATGGACTATAAGTTACTTCAATTTCATCTTCTATTTCATCACAGATATTCCCTACTATTACCTCTAAAATCTATTCTGCTATTTATCAGACCCTTGTAATGACTCCCCACAAATCGGGATTAATATTTACCATGGCTAAATCTTGACCAGGTTTTGTGAAATAATGTGGAGCTCTCCCTGGATACCTGGAGCATGTGTCTGCAATCCTGACTGTATTCTCAGATTCTGCCACTAACTCTTGCCCACGGATTGCCAGCTGGGCATGTGACCTCTCTGCCTCTCAGTTTCTTCGTGGAGGCCTTATGTCTGTGTGTGAGTGGGAGGTGGGGGGATGGAGGGCTAGGTGAACTTTGAGGCCTCTGTGTCTCTCCGGTTCTCTGAAGTCATTCTTTGCAGTGAGTCTGACTTTCACAGAAGTTCCATTTCTGGGAACTAAAGGAGCTTTACACACGCCTCTTGTTCTCTTATCCATGTTGTTCTTAACATCTGAACCTAAATTCAGCTCCCACTTTTATCCGTTCTTTATGTTCTCCTCTCCACAACTGTTTCACAAAATTTCCTGTCAGCAGGCCCACCCTGGAAGACTGCCAATCTTCCTTCTCCAGCTATGTCAGCAGTTGTGAGTACTTACAAAGATGCTCACCCTTGCACCAGCAGACCTCTCCAGGCAGCTTCTTTGAAAAGCATCTCTTAGGTGCAGCTGTGTGAAAACCTGACTGGGGGGTGACATTGGAGGTTGGCTGCTGGGCCTCCGGGGGTCACAGCAGGGTAGTTTTGAGGAGCAGCTTTGTGCTGTATCAGTTGTGATGTATCAGAAAAAGAGAAGACAGAGCCCCTTTCATCCCCCTGTCTTCTATTCTCCTTGAATATATGAGGAGATAGTGTGGTTTCCCAGATATCAGCTTAGATGATAAAAACTGCAATCGATACTTTCCCATGCAATTTGTGCATCTTTCAGGCCCTTATTCCTCCTACTGTAACTGCTAGGCTGTCTTTCTGACTCAAAGTGAAAATAAAACTGTCTTAGGTGATGTAAGACTTTTTTCTCCCCCCTGAATAACACATCAGCAAGAAATCACCACATGCATATCTCACCCTCTCTTCAAGGTTAACTTAACCTAGACTGAACCAATGGCCTTTCTCCCCATGACCTAGGCTGCCTCTCTTTTCCAGGTGACCTTGTTTTGGTCTTTGGTACCCCATGTTTTCCCTAGCCTTAAGTCTAAGACTGTTCCTCTATACCACTCTCTTTTTTAACTTGTATACCTAGTCAACTATCAATTTTTTTCACTTTCCCTCCAAACTGCATTTTCTTCTATTTAAATTACCATGATCCAATTCATGTCATCATGATAAAAGTAACTATTTCTCTTCACTTGCGTATAATTGGAATACCCATCTGAAGTCAGGATGCAGCATTGACCTGCCTTAGTTACCAAGGGGTAATGTGGTGGTGACCCCATACAGCTGGTGACAGTGGGAACAAAGTGTACTTGGGCCAGAGAAGTTTCCTGCTCTTGCTGGTATGGAAAGAGGGGATTCGTGTGAGTCATTCACTGAAATCAGACCTTCGACCATCCAGAGTATAGTGGACAGAGTTCTCCTCCGTAATGCAATGAAGATTTTTCTTTTCTTTTCTTTCTTTCTTTCTTTTTTTGAGTTGGAGGCCTCACTTTGTTGCCCAGGTTGGAGTGCAGTGGCACAATCACCGCTCACTGCAGCCTCAAATTCCTGGGCTCCTGCCTCAGCCTCCCGAGTAGCTGGGACTACAGGTACATGCCTCCATGACCAGCTACGATGCAGTTCTGAGCCAACAGTTTCTTACCTACCAGTTGAGAGGTTTAAATTCATCCCATCTTTACAATTCTGCCTGTGTATGCTCACAGGTCACCCACAGCCAAGAACTCTCCTTTTTTTTTTTTTTTTTTTTTTTTTTGCTGAATAGAATATATGCATATGCATTTGCTTCTAGTAGGCAGAAACATAGGGATGCTTTTTTGTTTTAGTTTTTTCATCCAGCCTCAAGTTACTCTCCCTATTAAAGTTGGCTCTGGAGTCTATATAAATCAATTGTAAAACGCCCATTTACGACCATTCAGTGTCTAATAAATACATGAGATTGACTGCATTGTAATCAAATCGTACAGGTTCTCTCTCCTTAACATCTTTCAGTTTTTTTGTTTTTTGTTTTTTTTTTTGAGTTGGAGTCTCACTCTGTCACCCAGACTGGAGTGCAATGGCCGCTCCCGGCCACCGCAGCCTTGACCTGCTGGGCTCCGGCGATCCTTCTGCCTCAGCCTTCCAAGTAGCTGGAACTACAGGCACGCGCTACCACGCCCGGCTAATTTTTGATTTATTGTAGAGATGAGGTCTCGCCAAGTTGCACAGGTGGGTCTCGAACCCGCAGGCTCAGGCAATCCACTCACCTCAGCCTCCCAAAGTGTGGGATTACAGGCTTAGCCACCGAGCCCGGCTTCCTTAACATCTTTCAGTTTTCTCCTCATCTCCCATCGTATAGCTGCTGTCTTTACAAATATGCTGACCACGCCGCACCTGGGCTGCTGAACTAGCTTTCTAAATATGATATCTTTGCCATCGCTTTGTCAGCCTCTAATTTGCCCTTCACGGTGTGCCAGAGTGTCCCTTAGAAGTCCCCGTGGCTTCACTCTGACCACTTGAGGGACTCTGGGCTCAGCTTTCTACTCTTTCATCCAACCCATCTCTTTTGACTTGCTGTGGTTGGTAACCCTCATGTGACCTGACATCTGGATTTTTCAGGGTTTTTACTTTTAATCTTTCCCAACTAGGTATGTTGGATGGTCCTCAACTCCATGTGGGACTGCTGGGGGGCCAGTCTTTTGGATCCTAACCCTCCTCCTCCTCCCAGGTCTTTAGGACACCAGGATGGATGCAGTTGACATTAGGCGAGTGTGTAGAAATTCCAAGGTAAAGAGTTTAGGGAAGCCGGGCTCGGTGGCTCAGCCTGTAATCCTGCGCCCTGGGAGGCTGAGGTGAGTGGATTGCCTGAGCCCGCAGGTTCGAGACCCGCCTGGGCAGGCGAAACCTCATCTCTACAATAAATCAAAAAAATTAGCCAGGCGTGATAGCGCGCGCCTGTAGTTCCAGCTACTTGGAAGGCTGAGGCGGAAGGATCGCCGGAGCCCAGCAGGTTGAGGCTGCAGTGGCCGGAAGCGGCCACTGCACTCCAGTCTGGGCAACGGAGTGAGACGCCAACTCAAAAAAAAAAAAAAGAGTTTAGGGAAGAGCTTTTCAGGCGGAGGGATTAGCATCTGTTCAGTGGCAGGAGAGAACATGATATGTCTGAGACATCATTTTTCAAACTCTTATGAGTGTTAGCTTTTATTACAAATATGTTTTTTATCACGATGCAGGACACATGCATATGAAAGGAAGTTCTAACAAATATAATACTCTGATGTGTTTTTTCCTCCCATTTCATTAAAATGAAATTCTGACTATGACCAACTCAATTGTTTGTATACCTCACTAAAATCCATTAGTGAGGGTTGAAAGCACACACAAAAACCCACTAGTTTAAGGTGCCAAGTGAGTGGAGCCCAAGATGTGAGAGGTAGTCTGAAGTAAGAGGATGTCCAAAAGAACTCTTTGGGCTCAAACAGATCCCACAGTGCCTTGTCCACTTGTTAAGCTTGCCTATCACTAGCCTGAAAGCCGATGAAGGATTTAAATAGAGGGTGTTTGGGAGTGTGACTTGAGCAGGTTTGCCTTATATTCCTGCTGATTTGAGGTGGTCAAGAGTAGGTATTGGACACCAGTTGGAAACTTTTTTTTTTTACTATTGCAGGTGAAAAAATGATGTCAATTGGCCTGGGGGTTGATGGAGGAGACAGAGAAGAGGATAATTTGCAGCTATTTAATAATCAGAATTTGTGGGATTTAGTGAGGGTGGATCTCTTGTGGAAGTGACTGGAAAAAGTCAAGGATGACTTTGGGTTTTTAGCCAGTGGAATTAGACTGATGGTTCATCCATTCACTGAGATGAGGACATGTAAGAAAATCAGGCAGAGGATATGTCTTGATATAGTCTTCTCCAGAAGTTTTAAGGGAAAGTGGTTAATTTGGGAGTGGTTTATTTGATCCCAGGAAGCACCAATGGGGAAGAGAGGAAGTGAGACCGAGAAGGGAAAATCAGCAATAAAAGCTACATCATTGAGGAATTTTATGGAGTACAGGAATTTATGCTTGTTGGGAAATTCGAGAAGCCAGCATGGAACATGTCTCAGAGTTATCCCTTCTGCAGGAAAAGAGAGTTGCTGTATCTATTCCTCAGCTCTTCCTGTGCCAATCATTTGTTGACTTGCAAGCGACAATTTTCCAGCACTTTGGCGTACCATAAGGGGTAAACAGAATGGACTCCAATGGTCAGAAAAAAACCTTCAGACAAAGAGACATAAATCCTGGCAGTTGGAAGTTGGGGGCATGAACTGAAATAATAAAGCTAAGGGGACATGGATAGGGCATAGAATGGACCCTCCGCTACAAGGTGCTTTGTGGAGGGTGAAGATGGAGATGGCAATCTTGAACTTAGTTTGAGATTTATTGCATTTGACCCAACTTTTCAGACTTGCAAATTGAGTTGTCAAGTTGGATATATGAGTCTAGATTTCAAAAGGGAGTGGGGATGTGGAATCTTCTGAGGAGAGGTGATGGTGAAAGCAGTGGTTAATATCGTCTATTCTGAGAAACTACAGAGTGAGAAACAAAAGCTCCTGACTCAGCCCTCAGGAATGCCAGCATTTAGGGGCCAATCAGGGGAGAATGGTACTGAAAATGATACTGAGAGAATTCTAGAAAAATACAACAGAAACCAGGGGAATTCAAGCTCTGAAAACCAGGAGAGGATAATAAAATAATATTTAGGTAAGGAAGGAGAGGTTTGCAGGACCTAATGTTGCTTAGAAAACCAAACATCTATTGTATCTTGTCTCCAAATCAAAGGCTAATTTGTATCGTCTCCAAGTCAAAGGCTAATTTGGTGGTGCAATGAAAGTAGAAAATGGAGAGAGCATAGGGATTAGGACGACTGTAGAGCGGGACTGCCTGTGTTCAAATGTCTGTTCAAAGCTGTGTGATACTGGGCAAGTAACGTGCCCTCTCTGAGTCTTTGCTTTCTCATCGCTAAAATAGAGATAACAGCTGTTCCTATCTTGTAGAGTTGCTGTGATATCAAGAACTAATGTGACAAAATACTTACTGCAGTGCTCGACAGATGGCAAAAATTTAAGGGTAGTAGTTGTCAATTTTGTTCTTTATATTCCGTTTATTTCTCTGAGAGTCAATGTTGCTTCCTTATCTCGATTCTCTGTAGCCCTTTTATTGCACTTTCCAAGATTATCCCCAGTTTGGGGTAATATATGACACTTACCAAATGCTCAAAAGCCATCCTAATCACCAGTCTGCTATAGGAATCCAGTCTCTCTGAGACTGTGCTAAGATAGGCGGACATGGTTGCAGTATGGACCAAAAAAGAGTCCGAATTTCAATGAATTCTATATATGATAAGTTTAGTTTACTCAATACATTTCAAGGTCCTGTATTATTTGTTATTTCATGAAGGAATTTAACCCTGCTATTTCAAGCGTGAACCCTCGTCTAGCAGCCTCAGCGTTGTGGGGGAGGTGGTCAGAAAGGCAAAATCTCAGGTCCTACCCCAGACCTCCTAACCAGAGTCTTCATTTTGGGAGGACTCTCGTTGATTCACATGCACATCAAAATGGGAGAAGCACTGCTCTTGAGAGCTCATTTAGCATTTCAGACACTTGGTTTTCTGCCATAAGCACTCCATCTCCAATAGCTTCCTTACCCAAATTCTGTAAGAGTGATTTGAGTACTTTCCACAACTTTCCTGTGACTTTGCGGTCAAAATCCCTTGACTCTGGTTGACTCTGAGTCAGTAGCCACTCCTCTGAAGCAGGAACCTTACAGTATGGCATTCCTAAACTCCTGGTTCAGGACCAAGGCAGGGATTGAAACTAGGTGCAACTGTCTGTCACCTTAGAGCTCAAATGAAGCTGACCAAGACCTAAAATAAAGCCCTAGTGTCACTTCCCTCAAAAATAGATACAAATGGGCTCAAATCACTACTCCATACCCTAGGGAAGTCCTGTGCCCTCTCGCCATCCAACTTTTTAAACTTTCCTATGTGTAATTGACATTCTCTTGGCCATATGTCACTCCGAGCTTCTACTTCAACTGAGCTAGTTTCGTGTATGGATCAGTTTGCCAATCCTAGCATGCTGCTCCAGCTCCCCTCCATGACAGCGCAGACACAGAGCTCAACACTTCTCTCACCTTCCAGAAAAACAAACAGAAATGCTTACCCAAGACCTTTATGTATATAACAAATTACAGCAGATCTGAGTAGACGAAGAGGACTTACATCGCTGAAATGTAAACATTTCAGTGGTGAAACATGAGCCAACCCTTGCCTTAAAATGCTCCTTTGGACATTTTCACAACTTAGGATCCAGGGCACTGCCTTGTCTCTCCACACTCCCGCTCATGTCTGTGCAATCACAGGAAAAAAGAAAATTCACAAAAGGAAAATGCCCTCACTAGTTCTCACCACTTTTTTATATTTATTTTTATTTTTGAGTTGGAATCTCACTCTGTCACCCAGGTTGGAGTGCAGTAGCCCGCTCATGGCCACCCCAGCATCGACCTGCTGGGCTCTGGCAATCCTTCCGCCTCAGCCTTCCAAGTAGCTGGAACTGCAGGCATCCACTACCATGTTTGGGTCATTTTTTTGATACATTGTAGAGACGAGGTCTCACCTAGTTGCCTAGGCTGGTCTGGAACCCCTGGGCTCAGGCAATCCTCTCGCCTCGGCCTCCCATCTCTCAATTTTTAAGTGCACTTTAATTTAGTATTTAGGCTCTCTTTGGAAACCAAGACTGCTGAAGCGTTGAAAAGGCAACTTGGCATGCCATGTAACCCCAAATAGAGATAACTCCCTCAGATACACATGGACTAAGTGTGAGGTCAGGGGCTTTGTCCAAGGAAATCGGATGCTGTTGCCAGAGAAAGGATGTGTGCTCACTGGGCAGCCATAAAGCAACAAATGTCCACTTCATAAAACAACAAATGTCTACTTCTTCTGGGCAGTCACCTCCTCTTGCCTCTGTGTTTCCATGGCTCTTTATTATTCCTTGGTCAGAACACTTACCAGTTTGTGTTTCTGCTTCCTGTTTTGTATGAAGTATCCAATATGTGCCAAGCCTACTACTCACTGATTTTATATACCTTAACTCTTTCATCTCACAAAAAGCCATTAGCAAAATAAGTATTGTGATTGCCATTTTACACTTGAAGAGACTGGAATTATGGGATCTAAGTTTTACCCATGGGGACACAGCCAGATAATGACCCATTTAATTTGTTTGTGTCTCGGTCTGCCCAAATAGACTGGGCTTTTGTGAAAGCAAGAACCGTGTTTTAATATGTGGCTTTGAAGTACTTGGTCCTCTAGTACTTTGCAGGGTCTCAGTTATTGTTTGAATTGAATGCACATTTCAAAGAACAAGGAATAAGAGAAAAACCTAGCTTCTTGGCAGTCAAATAAAACGTGTGTGTGTGTGTGTGTGTGTGTGTGTGTGTGTGTGTATTCATGATGGATGGAAGTGAGAGATCAAGAGATGGGGAGAAAAAACTTAAAAAGAATTTCTTTTCTGGGTAAGTTTCCTTATCTCGGAGAAGTTGAACTCTCCTACCTCAAAGAGATTAAAATAAAGAATAAGGTATGACTGCCCTCTTGAGCCATTCCTCTACCAAGATTGCTCACATCCTGGTTTGCTCATTTTGAGTTCACAGACCTTAATTGTGTACCACACAGCATGAATCATTCTGTCTGTTCCTACAGAGAGTCTCAATTTGTCTTCCAGACTATGCAGCAAAGCAAACCTTCCCTCTGGCACTGCAGGAAAGACTGGGGAAGAAAGCACAACAGAATCTCCTCTTTCCACCGCATAGGGAGCGTTTTCCTCCCTGAGATGATAATAACTTGACCTATGGCCATCACTTGGAACACCCACCTCTAACACCTGATCGTTTTCGTCAGAGGCAATGGCCTTGCCATTGTGTCACCCTGGACTGGTCATTTACTCCCCGGCAGCCTCAGTCATCTCATTTTCAACAAAAAAGGCAATTCTTTCTGAAAGTAAAAATTTATCATCCTGCTAGCACAGGCTCAAATGCACCTGGCTTTTAAAATGCCTCTCCCCCCTTCCTAACACTTTATCTGTTTATGGACGTGGAAACCAAAGCATAAAACAACCCCTCACCTATCTGGAATTTAATTGTTCTGAAGTCACAGAGAGCTCTGGAATAAAGCCAGGAAGAGCTGTTTACCGGGAAGTAAGCAAATATGACTTCTGGACTACCACAGGCCCCCTGCCTCATAACTAAGGCCTAGCACCCATGGGCGAGTCCATCAGGTTACTCACCCAGAGCTCCGTGAAGCTCCCATCTCACCATCCAAAGGATGAGTTCTTTCCTAAGCCAAGTTCAAAAAAGATGGTAGAGTGACCATAAAAAAAAGGCAAGCAGCCTCCTTCCCTTCCATTCTTATTTATAATACATAATCACCCTGGAATGGGATGAAATGGGATGAAAAGAAAGCATAGACGTCTTAGTTATTGAAATTCACCCAGACCGCTTCCCATGGCTTGTTCCTTCCAGCACCTCTGGCTTGGTGTTTTGGTTCCTGCACCCCCTCCTCACTTTGGCCTTGTGCCTTCCACTTCAGCATTTGGTTAGGCCCCTTGACTGAGATCCCAGGTTAGATCACCCTCCTAAGTTTGAGATCTCTCTCCTAATTTTATCTGGGCCTAGTCAGAAGCTGACATCCACCGTCATCCTGTGATGGTCGTGGGATTCTGTCCCCTCCCTATGCCAGAGCTGCTCTACCCATCCGTAAAGTGCACAGTTACGATAATGGGAGGAGGGCATTTTATCACCAGCAATTGTGTGGGAGATGAGCATAGAACATAGCCATCGAGAAAAGAGAAAACTACAAGAAGCAGGCAGAAGTACTAATGAAAGTATAGGTTGTGGTGTTGCACCGTGTGGGTTAAATGAAAGGACTCTGGATACGAAGTTGGGAGACCTGGGGTAGGTCACTGCTTGTGTCCCCTTAATTAAATCACATCACTCTTCTCTTGACATTAGTGTCCTCGTCTGTAATTGAGAAGGCTGGACAAGCTCTCAAGTCCTATTTAATTCTGACATTCTATAATTCTAAGGGCAATAGAGAGTATACATTTCTGAGGGTCTCACAGATATAATTTTATTACAGCACAGTCTAATAATTAATATTCACGATGATGACTTTGGGTCATCAAGGAAAATTGCATTATGCCCAATGTGCTTTTAAGGAAGCATCATAAAATTTAATACATTTTAGAATGATTTTCTGTCAGAATGTTAAATGGAAAACACACACACACGCGCGCGCGCACACACACACTGCATTTGGTACTTAAAAGGTAACCTCTCTTTTACTCTGAAAACATGTCATCTTGAATGACTCACATTTCAAGGATTCTGGAGAGTGCAGCTTTAGTGTATCTATGAAACATTTTGAGCAAAATGACTGCCTCATTCTAAGGCATTTACCAATACCAGAAAGCTATTCCAAATTAAGCAATTTCAATGGGTTGTTATGGAGGCAATTAAGTTGGCTTTTCCAATAGTATGCATTTTAAGTTTTAATATGTCAACCTTGTGTCATGTTTCTTTCTCTCTATAAGACAGGACCACTTGAATTAGTCTCTTCTACTGATTTGTATAGTGATCTTTTCATTTATATTTCAGGATGTAGATTTTTCCCTTGATGACCTTCTTTGTCTCTCTGTTTGGATATTTATTTTCTTTGAAGTAATTTGACTACTTTTTCCATTACTGACAGAAAAGCTTGACGTACTCAGGTCATTACGGGCAGTTTCCAGATTCCGTTTGCCATGGAATCCATGACTCTCTCAACATTTACTCATGCTGGAAACATTGCTTTTCCGTGACTGATACTGGGTAACTTGATTCTTCTATCATTTATGCCTTCCAAGGAGATTCCTGCCTCCATTGCAGAGAAGTTGGAGAGACTTTACTTTCAAATATGTTCGTTTGGGTGTCTCTCCAGGCTTAACATTGGCCAGAGTCAGAGTTTGCTATCCTACCTCAAGCGTGACCTATGCTAATACTAATCCTTAGCTTTTCATTCTCCCCAAGAGCCCTGAAGAATGCTTTAGCCTTTCTCTCAATCTGTAAGAGTTCAGGTTATAAATTCATGAAGTTGGGTTGTTTTTACCTGAATATTGCAGAACCAATGATGTTTTTATGGATTCCCATAATATTTTAGTCTCAAGAAGAGACCAGGTGTGATATATCAGGTTCTGAACTGGTCCCTAAATTTGTTCTCCACAGATAAAGAAATATACGATAGAACGTGTGGAGTCATTTTTTTTTCGATATAAATTATTGGAGGTGACATTTTCCTTTCAAGGAAATGTTGAAGCAGTATTTCTCTGCTTCAGAGAAGCCAGCGCTTAAGCCTCACCCAACACACTGGCACTTCAGCCAGGCCACTTAAGCTTCATGGTCTTCAGTTTGCCTGAGATATAAAACGGGGCATAAACTCCATGACCTCTGATGGCCCATTTGACTCTTTCGCTCTCTGATTTGCTAGTGAGCCACAAGATGAAGGACACTTTTGCCAAATGTTACTAATTGGGTTGCAGAAAATTAGTGCAGGGTTTTGGAGCCAGTCATAAGTATTTAATGTTTAGCTACTGTCCAGACAGTTCTTCAAGGGCTTGGGGGTCAGGACGCTGAACGTCCTTCAGTACATCTGAGAGATGCCCAGAGCTTGGTGAGAGGTTTAAGGCATATTCACTATTTAGTCAGATGTTTTATTGTTACAACAGGTCTCACTAGCATTTTTAGACTCATCAGAAATACCACTCACACACAAAATACTGATTTGGGGGTAAGCTTTCTGAATTTGCAGGACATAACTGTCCAGCTTTTTGAGAACTTATTTACTGTCCTGGTTGCCTTGAGAAAGTACCAAAAAAAGCACTGCGATCAGAAGAGAAGGGAAAAGAACATATGTATTGCCCTGCAATGGGAAATACACAGAGTCAAAAGTGTGATGTCAGAGAATCTTGAATGAAACCAACCTATGCTCAAAATACCAAGTTAATTGAAATAATCAGGCACAACGTTTTATAATATGATCTGAATTTTGAAAAAGAGCATAAAATACCTATTGTGTTTACATATGGATGATAAAATTACAGGTAATTGCTGTATTCTTTGTTTTTATCTGTAGTTTTAAAATATAATTGAAAAAGCATGTACTTTCAAAATTCAAAAGCTGTACTAGAAAGTCAACATCTTTGACCACTTCTTCTATGTCCTTAAAGTTGTATTTTGTTCATGTTGCATTACTGTTGAATTGTGGGGCTTTTTAAAATTTAGCCTAGATTATGATATATCTACATTGATACTGAATATTGTTTGAGGATTCCCATGTTTCTGGTTAATAGTTTTAAAACAGCTTTGAAGCACTTCTTCCACTGTCCAGTGTGACTCTTAGAACATCTTTATGCATGACACCACCATTTTCTTAACTTATAAAATGCCATATCAAGACAAAGAACCTGGACTTCTGACATCTGCCCTTCATGGTGCTATCCCGGGCTCCCAGGTTTCTCAGTTTTGGACATGCATTTTTGAGCAAAAAATCCTTCATCAGAGAGAGGTATTTCACTCTAATAAGTAAACAATTTCTAGGTAAAATAAAATAAACTGATTCTAAAAGCTGAATGCTGTTTAGAAATTTGCATCCTCAATTATTTGAACCACAGACCATTTGTATGTCTGTATTAAATCTAATATCTCTTGGTCTTTACACAGACAAATAAAATTATATGTGAAAATTGAACATAATTGCATGTAAAAGAGGCTTTCTGAGAACTAGAGGATGGATAAGTAGTTGGCATCCTATGAGCTGGCGTTTTAGGTCAGAAAATGAGTTTTAGGATGGACTTAGCCTTTTTCGCTTTGGTTATCACAGATATTGGCTAAGAGTTTTATCTCTGGACCCATTTCTATCAGTACTGGCTCTGTGATCTTGAGTTAATTATTGAATGACTCAGTTACCATTTCTCTGTCTCAGTTACCTTGTCTTTACAATGGAGATGATAGCATTACCCACCTCATAGGATTAATTAGAAGCATTATGGAAATTATCACTATAAAGAGCTCAGAACAGTTTGGCACAAAATAAGTACATCACACATATTAACTGCTTGTATTATTATGATTGTTAAGTATAAAACAGCTGTACAGTAACTACATTGAATCTTTATCTTATTATGTCTTGAATTTATAAGAGGGCTATTTTCCCTGACACATTTGATTCTAACATTGCATTCCCATGATTCTTTGAGCATTAATACATATAAATTTACATAAACCAATTATTTCTGGGTTTTCCCTATACACCTATAATCAATGTCCTTTGGACTCAACATACAGAGTTGTATAAATAATATAAGTAACTTAACATGTGCAGCCCTAGGATGTAACCACAAAATTGACATCATTTTGTTTTCCATTGTTCATGTAAAATATACTTTGTAGGAGAAAAGTTTTTCCTCCATCACTAGATGAACACTTCAACAGGCTCATTACTCTTGGGTAATAGGAAGTTCTAAGGTCACTTTCTCCACATAATACAGTTTCGATTCAGAAAATAGGTTGTCTAGTCCAATGTATTAGTCAGCACTCAATCTTCATTCAGTCCCCTCCTTGGGCTGGGGCAGAGTCTCAGTCAGTCACTCGTGTGCAGGGAAGTGCATATGGTCAGCCTCTTCTGTCTCACATGGTCCTCTCTCTCCCTCCCTCCATCCTTCCCTCCGTCCCTTCTTCCTTTCTTCCTTCCCTCTTTGGAACTGTTGCTTCCAATCCAACCAGAGTCAAAATACAATGATAAGGAAGGAATATAAGGGGTCATTTTTTTGTGAGGGTTAATATCATAATCTACTCTATTCTTTCTTGTTCTAGCAAAAATTGTTTGAAGATTTTTTTTTTTCTCTCATGGATGCCTCTGTTGGTTCTTTGGAAGGTCCCCTCTGAGGGCAACTCTTCTGACTTGATAAAATCATTCTATCCTCCAGCTACAGCAATCTGCTCAGCCTGTGGTCTCTTCTCATGGGCTCTTTCCATTCTCTTCTTCCCCTATTTTTCCTTTTCTTTGAGAAGAAGCACCTCTAGGTCAGCTTGCCCTCCCATGGGTTCCCAGGTCTGATCCACCAAACCATTCTCAAATGTGTTCTGACTTTGAGAGCCGGGTTGTCTCTTGATAGGGTAGTAACCCTCTGACTGTGGTGCCAAAGCAGTTAGTCATGGTGTCTCTCACTCTTTAGGCTTCACGGGAAGAAGCAGATCTGAATCCACTCTGTTCCTGCATAGACACACACACACACACACACACACACACACACACACACACACACACACACAAGCACCCACATACATGCACCCCACAGTCGACACACATGATACTTCCTGAGTAGGTCCCATAAGAGTTCCTCCTTTGGCTTCAGTCGTGGGACACAACTTTCTCCAGAGAAAACTTCTCCACAAACTTCTCTCCATAAAAACCACTTCTTCTGGCTTTTAAAATCTTCATGTCGATTGGGAGCTATTATAGCCAAGCAGCAGGTTCTTGGGATGTTTTTCTGAGGCCTTCTCCCTGCACTAATGTTGATGTCTGTTATTGTTAGTATCTTGGCATCTCAATTGAAATGTCAGATTTAAAATCTATTTTTAAACAACAGATAGGACTTTTTAATATAGTTTAAACACAGCCGGGCTCGGTGGCTCAGCCTGTAATCCCACGCCTTGGGAAGCTGAGGTGAGTGGATTGCCTGAGCCCCAGGGTTCAAGACCTGCCTGGGCAACTTGGTGAGACCTCATCTCTACAATAAATCAAAAAAATTAGCCGGGCGTGATAGCGCACACCTGTAGTTCCAGCTACTTGGAAGGCTGAGAGGGAAGGATCACCTGAGCCCAGCAGGCCGGGAGCGGCCACTGCACGCCTTTCTGGGCGACATAGTGACACTCCAACTAAAAAAAAAAAAAAAAAAAAAATATATATATATATATATATTTTAAACATATTTCACATTTCAGAGATTAGATGCAACATATAGTCTCTTGAGATTCCGGATTAAAAATGACTAAGTCCACATAAAATCTTCTGTAAATTAAAATTTGGGTAACAGCTGAAGATTTAAAG